>JAGXCT010033842.1:0-24126 GCA_022495035.1 Philopotamus ludificatus | reverse complement strand
TCCTCATAGCTCCGTAGAATCTACGAAACTACGATTGTGCCCAACCGCTATCGCCACCACGTCTAATT
Organism: Philopotamus ludificatus; assembly: GCA_022495035.1. Lineage (NCBI taxonomy): Eukaryota > Metazoa > Arthropoda > Insecta > Trichoptera > Philopotamidae > Philopotamus > Philopotamus ludificatus. The sequence continues at coordinate 24,058 of JAGXCT010033842.1, read as the reverse complement.
CCGGCACGCGACAACACTCGACTCATTAGTTATAACATTAGGTTATAAAATACACGATTTCTTTCGGGCCTCCCTTATATATCAAATTAATCAAATACTAATTGTTTTATTGTTTGTTTTAAGTGTAAAGCCTGCAACAAAGCGTATTCGTCTCATTCGAGTTTACAAAAGCACAGAAAACTGAAGTGTCAAGTCACAATGAAATTTGACGGGATCGCCAATAATCCGGTTGATATTAAACCAAAGACTGAAGTACAAATATAAATGTTAGTTTGCCAATTGTCAGCCAGTATGACGCTGTATTCGTATTATTTACACGTATACATAGTATGTAGTTTTCAATATAAGTACTCATGATTTATATTAATTAATTAAAAGAACAAGGTATTTTCTATATATAACTTGTGCTTGATTGTCTAGTCACTATGAGGTGAATCTCTCGTATTGTATTTTCTTTAAAATATATTTCTAGTCGTAAAAATCGTAGCCACGTAACGATTTACGTGAAAACTTATGATGTGTCTCTATCTAATATTTAATGATTTATAATTATTATTTTTTTTATATATTCTACAATTTTGTTTTATTTGTTTTATATGATATTATTAGGTGTAATAAAAAAAAATGTCGTTTTATAAATGAATGACAATCGACATATTATTCTAAATAAAATTGCCATTAGCAGATATGACCTTTTCCACCTATCTGGCACATTTTCTTGCACCCATCTTTCCATATTTTAATGCCTTGCTCATCAAAATTTACAGATTTGAAGGTAAAACATTAATTTAGTCCAATTTTAATCTTGTCTCTTAAAATTTTTGATCTAAATAATGTTGTATCGATCTGAAAATATGATAGTAAGTCTAAGCGATATCCAGAGAATATGAAGGGTGATGAATTCGTTTCCATCCAAGGTCGTTTATCTTTGTACATGTCGTTTTAGCCGTGCATGGGAGAGCATTGTCATGCTGCAAAACTCTTCTATGCCTTTTTTCTTTTATGTTTGCCATTAAGTTGATAAAGTTTTTTTCATAAAGTTGCGCCATTTTAATTAATCGTTTGACCAGATTTATTGCTTCAAAATTAATTATTTCCTCCCAGTACCACCAGACAAAAAAAAATTGTGAGGCCGAGCTTAGAGGTTGGTATTGCTACTTGACTCTTTTGTAGCCATTGATTTTTGAGCCCTTGGCTGGGGTAGAGCATCCATTCCTTATCTCCGATTATTAGGTCATGTTAAAACAGTGTTTTAGTTATCATTTTCAAAGCATGTTCATTCAATTTTTTTTTCAATCGATTTTTTATGATACATTTGAACACTCAGCTACGAGTATCCGATATTGTTTGCAATTTCTTCAATAGATAAAGCTGGATTAATAGCTACCGACAGTCCGTATGGCATCATCCACTTCCAGGAATATTTTTTAAATCGATTTTTTACAATTAAAAATTCTTGAACCATCTTTAACACTAGCGAACCCTCTAAATATTCCCCCAGCATACCACAAATATTTTTAGTGGCAGTCGCTTTATAAAGCTTTACATGACCCACATCAGGTCCGTCCTATCCTAACATACGGATCTGAATGTTGAGCTTTGACAAAACAAGATGAACGATAACCGGATATCTCAGAAACGAGAACTTTGGGACGAATATTTGATGCCGTATTCGACGATGGGAAATGGCATATCCGAAGCAACAAAGAGCTGTATCGACTATACAAGGATACACTGATCACAGCTGCCGTCAGTCATTTCTCAAGGATGCGACAGTCAGCCGCCGAAAAGGCTTATGCTTAGCAAGCCTTCCTGTCCCCAGAGAAAAAGAAGATCAAGGCTGAGGTGATTGGACTGTGTATAAAAGGCCACTGCATCATTGAAACTTACCGGAAGATAGAGCGAGAAGGTGTTGGACGAGGCCAGGGCTCTACAATAGGGCTCTTGCGCCCATGATGATGATAAATACTTTTTCAATCATGGAAAATTAAACATATAACGGTCTACCAACTTCTCAACACACTTTTAACATCTACGTTAATTTTATATCCTGTTTTTTTATTTAATTCTTAACTAATGACACATCTCTTACGTTGTACTATTTTGTTTTGAATAAATAAAGGAAATGTAAAATTAATCATGCATTTAATCCGTAGTATATGAGTCGAACGATTATTTACAGAGTAACACTGATTAAGTTTAGTTATCTAGGGTTTAACGAGTCATGCATGTGAATAAACACTGCATATTGTATGAATAATACTTTTATTCATCATATAATAATAAATTAGTAATGCTTAGTTTTGTCCAAATTATTTAATAAGTAAATATCTAATACAGTTTTCTTTCTAACAGAATTAATTAAACAATTTAGCAAGATTACAGTAAACTGATGCTAATAATATATCGTCTTTCTCTTCGATTGAAGATATTATCCGCAGAGTATAAATCGTATTCTAACCGCAAAATATTTTTTATCGTCATTTTAGGTCAATTCAAAAAATCTCTTGGCTTGATGCGTTTATGACACCGTAGTGATTAAAGAAATCAATAATTGGAAGTTTGCTGTGGATTTGGATATTTTTTATGTACTTGTACTATCGATTACCTCAAATTTTTAATTTTCAACCTGAATTAAATTTATTTTAAATAAAAAATATCTTTATTAAATAAATAGAATAAGTTAAATAATATAAAAATAAAATATAAGTGAAAAATATTTTATCTTAACGTTGCATGTATCGACTTTTACATCATGGATGTATCTACTTTCTTATCTATGTACAAATAAAACCGATAGCTAATATCTGCTTATGAATTATCTATAATCCATATGGATTTAATTTCAGAAATAAATGATTCTTACAACGTTGGATATGTAACGAATATAAAAATATAATTATTCGATTTTAGATTAAATAAACGATTTATCAGAATGTAGTGTTTCATCGGCGTACTACGGAACATTATACAAAAAAATGATTGTTTCAGTATATTATATCTATTTATGCATCTAATAAAATATGTGACATGTCTATAGAGCTCTCAAAAGTATTACGGTTATCTCAATACCGAAGAAATTTAATTAAATTCAATTGATCTGTATAGGTTTGAGGGGAATTTTTTCATTTCTCTTACCACGCTGTCGTGACAAAGCTGCTTTTAAGATAGATAATTCCTCTTCCGCCTGCTTTTTTCTCTGAAATATAATTTATATTAAATATATTTAGCTATTTATGTATATATATATAACAACATAATATTTAAATACTCTTGTTTCGGCTATTAATCTTCTTTCCAATGTCGCAAGTCGACACCTCAATTGCTGCACTTCACGAAGCAATCGGGCAGCCGCTAATTTTTGATCCGCCTATTATTTATATGGAATAAAATCAAAAAAATAATATCGACAATCATATTGTATCAATTGAACCGAGATTACATACTCTTCTCGATGGTTTTTTATCATATGCCCTTGAAAGCGTTCCCTGTGTTATCGGTACTACGTCCACGTCTTGATCTCCGCGTGCGTGCTCTTCGTGTTCTTTAGCGTGCTGCTTCAAATGAGCATTTATCTTTTCAATCTGGGCCATAAGCTGCTCTTTCTCTCGTTCCAACAATTTAGTATTAGCTTTTGCATCGATGAGATTAATCTTCTTCATCATAAAGCATTCTTCCATCTTTTTGCGCAATTTTTTCTTCAGCTCATCGTGCAGAGTTATAAGAGTGGTCCTCGACGATTCATGTTCGGAGCGTTCGTGCAATATTTCATTTATCGCCGTCAAGATTTTAATACCTATATAATGATTTTTATATAACCAATATTAAGAATTATGAATAAATTTATAAATACCTATAGTCATGCTAAAGTGTGAATCATGCAATTATAGTTTATTCTAAGATTTCATATTAAGCATAGTTTAGTCATAATGAGCTCATACTTAGCCGTAATTATATATATATATAAATTTAATTAAATTTACTCACGCTGTTGATTGTGTAATAGTCGAACGTTGGCAGGCTGAAGAGTTGATATGATATCGGGACTAGGTGCTCCAGAATCACGTCCAGTATCATTAGGATCCTTGACCTAGTTATTTATATAGAAAATGATATAAAATCAATCAAAAACAATATTTTACATTGGGGTGAAACAAGTTTAATTTAATTAAAAATGAACAAAAATACTATTAAAAAGTGGTATTGACAATTTTTACTAAGTGCATGAAATCAATCTGCCACGGGGGTAAATTTATGGTTTGTTTAGCAGATATATGTAATACGATCCTTGAGGATGCAAGTTTAAGTACAACACGTTCAGACTGATGTTAAATAACAGTATGTATCCACTAACATCAGTGGAGTAAGTATTTACTCTTTTTTTTACCTAGAAATCTATAATTAAACATTATATCTGTCTAATAAATTTTATTTTATTGTGAATGTATAAGATCTCCAATCACAAAACTCGAGCACAGCTCTGATGTTGTATACACCTATCCCTCGATTTACGCGGTTTAACTTTTACGCGGTCATAAAAAAATTACATTTTTTTAAAAAATGTAAAAAATAAAAAAAACGAAATAACTGTTAAAAGAAGTGTCGCTTCCGGATCCCTTATTAGTACTAAATGTACCTAAATACATTAGAGACCCCATTATGGAAAAAATGGAAAAAGCCTTAATGATATGCATAGAATATCACACACAAAAAAATAACAATTGTTATTAACGCAATTACAGAAAAATCTAAAAGAATTTATAAGTTTCTAACAGAAAATGATTAATCTAAATCATCTGACGAAAAAAAACATGATTTTACAGCGAGCAAGGGATGGTTAGAAAAATATAAAAAATGATACTCGTTACACAATCTCAAGATTAAGGGTGAGGCTGCTTCTGCCGACGAAAATGCAGCTAAGATATTTTTACCACAATTTCTGAAGATAATAAATGAAAATTGTTATTCCCCGCACAAGTTTTCAATGCTGATTAAACAGGACTTTACTGGAAAAAAATGCCCAGTAGAAAATTTATTGCAAAAACTGAGATATATGTGTATTTACAATGTTTTACGCGGTTTTCTGGAACCTATCCCTCTACTTTATATGAACTCGAAGTCTCGATTTACTTGGTTTAGATTTACGCATTTTCTCCTGGAACGTATCTACCGCGTAAACCGAGGGATAGGTGTACTACTTTATTCAATCAAGGTTTAATCCTCAACAGGACTACTGAAGCTATTGTGGAAACTACTAAACAGCAATCAGATCAATTTTGAAGATTTAAATCGAGTAGTAGAGACTTGTGTATTCAATTAGGACTAAATAAAAACATGACATTCTGTTTTTGTCAAATCCACGCTTCATTGAAGACTTAAAGTCGCATCTCTATGGTCCCCAGTAATTAATCGTGGTTAATAGTTTTTATGCGTTTTATGGCTATTTCAGGATAAAGATGAGTTAAGAAAAACGACAGTTCTTTTTTATCATGATAAAAAATTTAGAAGTTAAACCAAAAGGTTCTGGGAGGGATCTTCATGATTTCTCGTTCATATTGCCCACATTAAAACGTCGTTTTTTTATGATTTTACGTAATTTGAGGGAAAATGTAGATTCCGGGTTAGAAAATTTATAAATTGAAAATGATTTTTTATTTAGATAATCACACAAATCAGTTTGGTAAATATTTTTGTCCTGATTTACAGCTCTTTCGATTTTTATAAATCGATGAGAAAGTTTCGTCTTGTACGTTTTCTATGCTAGTAAAATAGATTTTAAGTTCCTCAATATGCATCATAGCATCTTCTATTGTTGGAATTGGATGGATTATTACCTTTTCTTCATCAGACTACCAGTGTTTCTGGTATCTATAGTGTTTTCTATTTCATCTTCTTGTTGCTTAACGATTCCAGCTTTTCGAACCCATTTTTTGATTGTTATTTATTTAATTACGCCCCATGCATTAACAGTGTAATGCATTGCATCTAAAATATATACCTTAAAATTTTTGGGATCTTCTTGTCGTTCCAATTTTAATAATAATATATATACCAGATTTTTGCGGTAGTAATGTTTAAAGCACGGATTATTCTCGTCAAATAGTTACAGATTCACTAGTACAGTTTGTAGGGAAAAGGGCTAATGTTATATTCCTCAGTGTTAAATTTGTTGGATGAGCAGGGCATCTATATAGAAATTAGATAGATTTTCATTTCTTAGTTCCCATAAAAGCATCCAAGCTGATCATTTATATTATATTAATTTCCAAGATTTCAAATCGCCGCGCATTTAATTAAACATGTTCATAAATTGAATTGAATTCTAAATTTTTAAAACGTAAATTGCAGGAAATAAAAAACCTAAAACCATAAAATACCCGCTATTAAATGTACTAAAATAAAACGGGATTGTAAACATTTTTTATTGATCCAATTATTATGAACATCATTTCGTAAAAAAATGATAACTAATCAACACGAATCGACGGAAAATGACTGCATTGACGTACAATAAAATCGAACACATTAATCTAAGATTATCTTTATCAAAATTGATCTATAGATTCATAATCCATTCCGGTAACAAACAATAATTTATATTTTACGGTAGACTGTCGGTATATCAGCATTTACTTATTAAGTGATTAACTTACTAAATAACTAAATATAGATAAATTAATATGAAAATTAAGCGAGTAACGCACGTTGATCGCGGGGGATACGATTTGGACATGGTCGTGATAAGCGAAATTTCGCGATCAACGGGGGATTTAAAAATTCTAAAAAACACTAAAACTTCATACAAAACATAATTCATTAGTTCTGTTTTGAAAATTGACATATAATGCGTTATAACCACACATTACATAGCTCGGTTACTCGTAATCTTCGTCGTTTTTTTAACCTAGCTGTGCCGATGGGGTCTATTTGGGACTCAATTTATAAATCCTACATGTCACAAACTTTTTGTATTTGTCTAAAAAAGTCTAAAGAATAAATATAAATAATCCAAGTCCTTTATTATCTGCAATTACGAACAAAATAAAAAAAACACTACAATATTCGCGTCTGTTGCCACGGGTGCGATGTTTTTTCTCGCTCGCGTCCAGTATGATGTGCCAAGTGCGAGTGAAACGTATTAGTGATATGAAGAACTCGTCAATATCTTAACTTGAAATGCTTGGGGTATATAAAATAGACCCCCGTTTCCAAACACCACTTAATTTCACCCTTTGTCGATATTTCTGATAGCTTTTATGATATTAAATTGTTTCCACCGAAGCTGCATACCATCTCTATCATCTTAATCAGTTTCTTCTTAAGTTTTCTTCTACTTTAAGTACCATGTCCATTTTTCGGACGTAAGTAATCTACTCTTTTTTGTTTTTTCTCTATAAAATTGTAAACTTTTGGCTAGCTTTAACAATTCTGGAGCTTCTAATTCTATCCAGTAGGGAATATTGCGTCACTACAGCTCCTTTCTTCCCAACCAGAGGTTACCTTCCACTTTTCCCCTCATGATGGTGGGCAAAAGTCAATACTTTGGTACAAGAATGAGTGTCAAAAGTACTTTTCTTAAATAATAGCTGTTGAATACAGTTATTGAGTCTTGATCCATAAGCTGAAAAATATGTCGTATTCTCAGGTATAAATACCAATTCAAGGGGAAAATCAGTGTACATAGTCTCAATTTCTAAGTGGATAGCCCTGCGCATTGTCTAAAACCAAGTTTTTTCTAATAACATTTAGTTCCAAACGGCGGAAAAACCCGTGTAAATCGAGGGATGGATTTATAAATTAAATATGGCTCACATGATGAAGATCTGTGGTCTTTTGAAGAGTTCCAAATGAGAATCTGACTGCAGGTTTTCTTGTTTTCGTAGCCATTCCTTTGTAAATAAAAAATATATATTTATAGAACAATTATAATTTGTATTGTTATCATATTAAATATAAATATATATGGAAAACCCTTAATTATATGTTTTTGAATATAATGAAACGATTAGAATAATTTTAGAAAAAAATACTAAGTAACACTTGCTCGATTGTGGATGAAAATTTTAGCAGATGTAGAAAGATTCTAATTAGCTTGAAACAAGTTAAATATGTGAGATAACGCCGAAAAGGTTTACTAAATATCAATTAAGTAAACATTGTGGATTATATATAATTCATGTATTCCAGATTTTCAACGTTAGTAGTTGAGTACAACAAAATATAATATTAGAACATCGTTTCTGTAAACTAACCGAATTCAAAGATTGCTAAATATTCTCGAATAACTCATATTATTCAACAGCAAATACAACATTTGCAAAATATAATCGCACATTTCATGAATCACATCCATTATTTATTTATATAATATATTATCTATAGTTATCAGTACCGAGAACACTGTTAAAGAAAAAAAAACTTATCAGAACCATGAACAGTCGATTAACATCGCCTTAAAGTGACGAGTATTTAAGGCTAATACGATACCGAAGATCCGATAAATGATACAATATTAATTTACTATTTATACGTCGATTCGGAGAAATATCGATTAACAAGTCTGTTTTCGCACGAAATTAAAAATGAAATAACCCGATTGGATTTGCGAAAAAAGGGGCCAATGGTCTTTTCCTGGCGAACGTCGGCTGTTCACTGATGTCACGAAACATCTATATAAATTTCAATATAATTTATTCGCCATATTTCGATATAGAAAATGCTAATAAAACTATGAAACGTACCATACACAAGAATATGGTATGGGTGTTTCGTGTCTGTATTTTTGCTATCATTTTATGATATTGACCCCGGACTTTTCGTCGGTAAATATATAGGCCCTGTGTATATTATGTACTATACATAGGGCTACCCCAAATGGGTATCGAAACTTGCACAGGGGCCGCTATTGTATTTATATAAAAGCAAATATGTGTAACAAAATAATAATAATTTTATTCTCGATATCAAACTGTTAAATGTTGACGAAATTGAAAAGATTTGTGAGTTTGTGGCCTAATATTTTTTTTATATATTTGTTTCGAGGCTAACATTCTAGTACTTTTTTTTTGCAAGAAATAGATATATTTTGCAAAATATTTCAGCTCTCAAACGTGTGTTCGACACGAATAAGGTAAGGACGCAAAATAATCACTGAAAAGATTTGAAAACTGTAGGGAAATGAGGCAGCTAGGGGTCGTCAAATTAATGGAGTTTAACCCTTTCAATGCGGCGAGTCTAAACACGATTCTGCATCTGAGTGCGGCGCCCGTTTTGTACCAAATTATTTTTCGGCGAGGTAAATTTGTATTCACCGTTTTCCGCTATATTAGACCATTTTTCTGTAAGAGATTTATGCAAACATGTTGATTAGGAATGCTCTTCCATCTCAACTAAAAAAATAAACTCGATTCGCTTTATTTTCATTAATAATAAATCCGAACAAAATATCAATTGTAGGCAAGAAGTTATGTGAGAAAAAAATGGAATACCCGAATCAAAATCAAAAATGCGAAATGCAATTTTCTTATACCATTGCATCCGTACACGTGTATGTGGAACATAATGTACGTGGAACACCCTTAACAACCCCTGAGCCGAGATACGTCACCGATACTACTGCGGAGATTTGAATCGTTACTGTTCATATTTACATATTACATGGTTCTTATAAATTTCTTGTGATATGTTGTATATTTATTGATAGCTGTGTTTATTAGCTGATTTTTAAAACAAACACCATCCCTTAACTCGGTCTAGTTTACATGTAACGACAAGTTAAAGTTTTAAAGAATCTCGCGCATGTACGACATGCGGCCGCACCCGGACACGATTTGTTTGCGCATGTACGTCATGCGCCCCGCACTGAAAGGGTTAACAACGCATAAGATAATACAGCCAATCCTCGACTTACTTAATATTTCTTTCTCCGAATATAACCTCTATGTTTCAATCAATGGATCAAGGCGTAATACATACATTTAAAAAGTATTTCCTATGAAATACATTTAGGCAAGCTGTTGATGAACAGAACTGAAAATCGTTAACCCAATTTTGGAAAGAGTACAACATATATAAAGCTGTTTAAAATATTGGTGATGCCAGGAGTGAGGTTGCAATATCTATCTTGAGTAACGTACGAAATAAGATCATCCCCCGATTGGATCCCGAGGAGGGAAGTACATATACCAACTGAAGAAGTTGACGTATTTTTCAAAATCTTATTGGAATGACCAAAGAACTAAATTCAAATCGATTAACAGTCATTCAGCGGAAATGAGCAACGATGTATTGTTGGAACTTGGGGAAAAGAAGATTTTTTTTCAGCAGAAGAGGAATTAATTGAAGAACCCAATAAATTTGAAACTGCGAAGGTGAGTGAATATTTAAATATGATTCGAGATGGATTAGCTGGTCTCGAAGCTCAAGACCCTGGTCTTGAACGATCTGCGAATGTTACGAAAGCAGCGAATAATGATATTGCAGGCTACACTTTAATTTATGAAGAAAAGAAAAGAGCTAAAAGACAATTGACCGATACCTGAAGTAGTTCGTCCATAAATATTATTGATCGCGTAACTCAAGGACTTACTGTACTGTATTCTTCTTATTACCGGAATAAGCTTGACGTGTAGGTGCTAATCTACCTTTCGCTAGCTGGACAACTCTGGACCTCCTAACCTAGTCCAGTTGCGAATTTTATGGAGCCACGACGGTTTTCTTCATTCCGCCCTTCATATTCCTTGCACATTTCCCTCCATGATGATCTGCAGAAGACGATGCTTTGGTCCACGAATGATGTGTCCGAAGTACTCAATCTTACCATTGTTTACGGTGTCAAAAATATCACAATTGTACTTATACAACCCCCGAAATTTTATAAACATTACTTTGTTCGACTTCGAGAAGCTCAATATGGCTGAGAATAATTCACATATCTATATTTATTGATATCTATTGCCACAAATCTGTAAATTAATAATAAAATCAAATATTGTGCAAGCTATTAATATAAACATCACGTTTCGAGTGTCACGTAATTACTAAGTAAGTCCTTATAAGTCCATCATCAAAACATTATTCTTTTACCTTGATTGATAACGTTCATGTTATCAACTATTTTTCATTGCTAATTTTTTTCACATCTGCAGTTGAAAATACACTTGGAGATTATTAAAAATTTACAACATTTGTTATTTTTAATAATCTTTAAATTTACTCACTGCGATCATCTTCTTTTACGATATATAAATACTTATACGCAGGGGCGGCTCGTCCATATAGACTGCGAAGCTGCAGCACCCCCAAGTAAATTGAGGAAAAATATATGAATATGTGTCTATCTATGTATTATGTATACGAAAAGATAAACATGGTTTATATGTATTAATATGGTCGGTGACTACTGGCGTTACCATCGCTACCCGCATTTGGTATTGGCTGGATGCGGGCCGGTAGCGGAGTGGTGGGGGAGGGGTCTTGTCGCTAAGCGCCGTGTCGTAACTCTACGTTTCTCAAGAGAATCCTTTGAAGATCCACTGCTGAGGAAACATTCGTCCAGCGTCGTTCTTGCGCTTAGTAAACAATTGATTAAGCTGATTATAGAACAGTTATTTCAATAGACAATTGTGTTTTGTTCATGTCCAATACCTTTTACACGGTTCGATCGATGTAAATCCTTTGTACCAGCAATAGAAGAAACGAACGACCGTAGATGACTGTAAACCAATTTCAATAGTTCAATTGTTTTCCATAATTGGATTTTCTGCGATTTCACGAAGCACAGCTACTTTTTATGATTTATTTGACACAGCATAGTATTCATTTCTATTGCAAGATTACAATGGCCTCTTTTTCAATAAAAGATAGAGTGAATAAATTGATCTTATTTGTAAATAAAATATTATAAAACAAATGAATTAATTAACGAGTATTTTTTTTTTAAATATAAATTGTCGTTAGTAACTCTAACGTTAATTTTCAATAAAATGTATACTACATATAATATTACATAATTATGTCGTTTGGCAAATTGGATCGGTCCTTAATTGCCAAAACTGCCTTGAAACTTCAGACAAACCAATTTAAATTTGGCATTATGAATTGAGATATAAAATATGATAAGTTTGTGACGTGTAATTAGTAAGAAGACTCGGAAATAGCTTTTTAATAAATAAAAAAATGTGTTAAAATATATATGTATATACCTATCCCTCGATTTACGCGGTAGTTACGTTGCATGATAAACCGCGTAAATAAAAACATGATGTTCATACAAAATAAAGGAATCCAGTTCCATTATACCAATTCCCCTGATTACTGTTGTTAGTTTTTTATTTATTTTGAGTGATTTCCTAATGATTTTCTTCATTTGCACATAAATATGTTTTATTTCTCATTGAATTTTCTAATTCTAATTATGCTGCAGACAATTTATAATTGTATTTTTTCTCAATATTTCTCTTCTTAAATGCAAAGTGCTTTTCTTCATTAACTTCGTCAAAATATCTTGAAATATTTAACGTAATATTCATAAAAGAGAGAGATATTCCTGTTTCTCGAACATAACAGTTATAAAATCATTCTTTAAAAATTGATATCGTCATTCAAGCCTTCTTGATAGTCCTAAAATGTACAAGAAAATAACCCATGTTTATATCCTTCAATGGCTTTGGCTATAGAACTCGATTGTTCAACGACAACTTCATAATTCCATCTCTGGATGCATTACTGCATAATAATATCGTCACCTGATCCTTCGATACGATGCTACTAGCAGTTTTTTTTCAGATTTAGTAAAATAAGTCCTGATAGACATTTTCTTCTAGTTTCATCAGCATTTTATACCTATCTAATTGTATATATTAGCTAAATGCCCATTTTTGGTAAAAATTAGCTAGAACTGCATTTTTAAACCCTTCTAGCTAATCCTTAGCTCGCGCAATTTTCTTTTAAATCTACTTGGGATTCGTTCCTTTAGCCGTGCTATTGGGGACCCCAAGTTCTCTGATTTATTTTAATAACTCTATTAATATAAATCGTACATGTCACAAACTTTTTGTATTTGTATAAAAAAGTCTAAAGAATTTATTGTCTGCAATTAAAGAAAAAAAATAAAATAAGTATATTCGCTGCTGTTACCACGCGCGCATTTATCTCGCTCGCATTCGGTACTATGGGGAGTGAAACGTGCGATTAATACGTGCTCAGTCTGAGGCGAGACATCGCTGAAAGGGTTGTTATTTACGCGTCACATTAATAAGTTCAAATATCATTTTTAAGAGTCAATATCTTGACTTAAAATGCTTGGGGTCTAAAATGCTAGACCCTCTTCGGACGACTCGGTTGATTTCGAGCCACCGTAACGGATGTGTTAAGATGTTTATATATTTCTATAGCTTTTTGTGTTATTGTATTAGTATCTATAGCAATTATTAGGTATATATAGGTAATTATAAAACTATATTTTCATTCTTTGGTTTATTTTTACGGGGCAAAACAACCCGCGTACGTTGAGTAATCATCATCATCATCATTTGCCAGCCACAAGGCTCTCACTCGCTGAGGGCATGGGTCTTACCAAACTCTCGCATGGTAGTTGAGGCCAAAGAAACCTGAGTCTCACACGTGACGTGAGGGCTCCCCTTTCGTGTCCATACCGCGGGGACCCGAGCCGTCTTGGTATGCGGTTTTTTGTAAAGAATTTCCCTCTCTTGGCCATTGATGGCATTGGACGTACATCTTCTACCATGTTGGTATCGGATTAGGTGTACTTAAGTGTGATGCCATTATATGAGCTGTTTACCGATATAGAGGTCTTCGAAAAGGTATCAATATACCAAGAATTATTTGATCACGTTTGTTTACCTTCACTTGTAGATTAACTTCCGGTTAATTAGTGAATAATTTGTCTAATCGGTGACATTTTCCGAGGGAAAGTATATGCATCATTCCGCGACGTCATTGGCACGAATGGTTTCGACAATTGCGATGACTTTGATTTGTTGTAAAATCAATAAGTTGTGGTGGACCTGATATTTCGGGTGGAGCCTCTTGTACCATGGTACAATTTGCGGCGACAACTTCGTGTATATAAATTCAATAAATTTTTTCATAACAAAAATAAAATATGGGAACGGGTCTAGTCATAGCGTTTTTAACGTAGATTAGTCATTTCGCCATATATGGCCTATCGTCGGTTACACAGTCCAAATAATAGTGTTTGTTTTTCAAAACTTGCAATATGTTATCAATCATTTGTATTCGTGTAAATATTTGATTATATTCACATATATTTACAGTATATTTAGACTGCAAAATATAAAAAAATATAATACAAAAAATAACTACAAAGTATATAATAATTATTATTCATATAAATTCGCGGCCACTCGAAACGCACGATTTAGTTTTGCAATGTGTGCTTTATTTCTATGGTCGATTTCAGATACCTTTCCATTTTTCTGCAAAAAAAAACAATGCCATTGTTTTAAAGACATCCACACTCAACGGCATATAAAAGTTTTTGAGTCAATTTCGTTCTGACATTCATCCGGTGACTTGTTTTTCAAAGTAACTGCGAATTTCAAAACCTTACCTATAAATATTCCTAAAGTAATATTTCACCAATGTGGGACGAGGCCGAACAGCTGTTAGCAGATTCTTTAAAAATATCAAGTAAACTAAAAATATTGCTTCCTCTCAAAGCCAGTGACGGGGCTAGAGCAGGGTTTCCCAAACTTTTTCAGCGACGGAACACTTGGCAAATCCAAAAATTTTGTTGGAACACTTAGCTTATCTTTTAGGTTGGGTAATTCTCTCTCTTCTAGTCTTCTAGACTCTTAAAAAATTGCATCTTTTTCCCTTTTTTATCAGAGTGTCGTTTGAAGTGCCTGCGAAGTTTAGCTGGATCCAATGAACGGTTTGCGAATATTTTTTGATACAAAATACACATTGCATCAGGAGCATCTGAATTGCCAATATACGTAAATCCAAAATTCAAATAACTTTCTTCGTACTTCCGTTTTGGTCCGTTCATAAATTTCACTCGTTCTTTAATATTCGATTTTGAAGAAATCACAGTTTTTGGATTATTTTCTTTCTCGATGATAGACGTATCAGAAGATTTTTTAGACTATTTAGGCTCCGCGGAATACCTATTTTGGATCCGCGGAACACCAGTGTTAACATAGTTTGGGAAACCCTGGCCTAGAGTATCCTATGCCTGTGTGCAGAACTTCAATTATCGCCTTTGTGCGTCTGGTGTTCTTGAAAAATCGAACTACAAGCAATCACTTATATTATTTAATGTCGAATTTAAGAAATGTAATTCTTTTATTAAATTATTATTTTACATGTTAATTTTTTTTTCTTCTTGGCGCCCCGGCACCTGTGTGCGCCGCACAATCTAGCCATATGGACGGCGCGCGCCTGCTCAGAGGTGAAATTATTATCCTGGAAAGGTTGGTAGATGCACAGGAGTACCAACACATTATTAAAAATGGTGTAATGTTCACCATAGAAGGCTGCAATGATCACTGAACCCGTATTTCGAATCGATTCCACACATCGAGCATAATGGTAATCTTTTAAGAGTTAATGTTATTTTTCATTAGCTATTTTTCCTTATTATTAAATCAAATATTTTTATTTGGAAAATTAAGATTTAGCTAGCCGGGTATTTTTTTTTGTCGCGCGTATTTGATAATTCATAGAATTATCTATTTATTAGATAAATATCATATTCGAAGAATATATGACTGATAATAATAACGTATGAATTCCACTGAATTTTTTTAAAAAATATGATTCTTTTGTTTCCATTTTAATTTATTATTACATCTGACATATATATTTTCCGAGAATATTCAGTATGTATTAATATTTATACGTAAATTTAAAATAATAGTATCCTTTAACCTAGCCATGCCGATGGGGTCTATTTGGGACGCTAAGTTTTTCTCGAATAACTCTATAATTATAAATCATACATGTCACAAACTTTTTGTATTTTTCTAAAAAGGTCCAAAGAATAAATAATCATTGTCCTTTATTGTCTGCAATATCGAAAAAAAAACAATATTCGCTTTCGTTGCCACATGCGCGATGTTATTTCTAGCTCGCATCCGGTACGATGTGCCAATTGCGTGTGAAACGTACTAGTGACACGTGCTATGAGAATTCAGTCAGGGGCATGTACTCAGTCTGCTGCGAGACATCGCCGAGTGGGCTTATAATTTACGCGTTTCGATTTTGATTAATTAAAAAATCAAAAATATCAACAAAATTATGAAGCATATCATGAATAACTATTTTTTTCTTAGAATAATCCATTTTTAAAAAGAAGTCAAGATACTTATGATGATTTTATCAATACTTGAAATGCTTGGGGTCTATTTTCCATTATAAATAGACCCCCTTCGGACGACGCGGTTGTTTTCGAGCCGCCTATATTTTATAGTTTTAACATAATTTATCATAAAACAAAATAACTATGAAGGTATATTTACATATAATAATTATAATAAAATCGTACATATTTCTGAAAACGATTTCATATCAAATCATTTTTCTTTAACTTCTTAAGATATTAAAAAACTGTTCCTCTTAATCAATGCTTAAACTACGAGCATAAAATAAGAAAGCAATCTGATACAGTTGCATTACGAGTTTAGAATAACTCATGCGTTGTTATTACGTAACAATTATTCTAATAATATGCATAAACAACAAAGCCTTGAAGTCTACTTTAGATATCATTTACGAGTCCAACTCTTGATAGATGCCAAAAATGTTGAGTTTTCTCTCGTGAGTTAGATCTATTCTCTCTCTACCACCATTACACTCATGGAACACTCTTTCACAACTTGTGGGATATTTATATCTCATCATGTATATGTTTTATTGTGATGCTCATTTAATTAAATGCATATTTTCTTCTTTCCCAATACAATATACATTTATATTACGTACATATTTGAATACGTCCGTACTCTGGTTTCAGCTATCAATCTTCTTCCCAAGGTGACAATTCAATTGCCGCACTTCGCAAAGTAAAGATAAAATATTTGTAATTACAGTGGAGGCCAACTGATTCCAAATATTTCATTGACTTTATAAATCCCTTGTTTTTGAAAGCGAAATTTAATTTACTTTAAATATTTTTTGCAATTAACTGTGGATATTCAACATTTAATATCTCAAAGTTTTGTATTGATAAATTGCAGAATTCGTAAAGTCTTATATATATATATATCTCGTATAAAACGAGCAATCAACGAGTTTTTTTTAATTTCAGCCGAAAGAAATTAAAAAGATTTAAGCAGGATTAAAAAAATTCTTGATTCTCGAAAATTGATTTTTGTATAAAACGACGATTAAGCAGGAAATGGGTTTCTAGAGTTTCTCGTAATTCATTGAAATAAAACTAGAGGAAAGTGTGATACGATTGAATGATAAATCATAGATTTGTGCCATTTGAGATCTAGAAAATAAAATGATATGCCTTTGGGTAGAAATCCAATGGTTTAGAGGAAAACGGAAAATAAAACCCATTCGTTATATCTCCCCAATAATTGAACATGTATATTTTTTTATCTACTATGATATTCTATGAATCCTACTGTAAATTTGTGTGATATGAATAAATCACCTATATTAATAATGTTAATAAAGATTTAACTAAAATCAATCTCTAACATCAGTTTGTCATCTGCTTAATAGGTTTTGAATTCCGTTATTTTTTAAATTAATCGGTTTAGAAGCAAAAAATAAAGGAAGGTAGTTTTTTACATATTATAAATTATTGTTTTTTTGTTTAAAAACTGACATAAAAGGGGAACCAAATGAAAATCAAAAAGAGAGAAATCCGAATAATAAGGCAGATATAACAGTATATCCAACTCAAAGTTCTTAAGTTATTGTTGGTGTCTTTCGCTGATTGCCTATAGAAAAATTCTGGACGAGTTTGTTGAGTTTCATCTTCAATCTCTCTAATCGTAGACAATAAACATTTGGATTAATCCTTTGATCCTTTGGCAGCAATTCTATACGAATGGTGTCCTTGAAATCCCATCACACTCACAACATTTTTTTTATGTAATCCAACTCGCACTTGTTGTTGTGGTGGTTTTGAAAACCTCACGAACATTTTACACTATCTATAAAATGAAACACGTGATAATGAATAGATTGCCTTTTGTATTTTTTTCTATGGGAAAAACATACAAAACGACATATTATTTATATTATATTTTTCATACAAAAAACAATGCGGGATTGGCAATACAAATTAAGCCAGGTCGCCAATCACGCATAAAAACATAATGGTAAAATAATAAAACATAGGTTTAATTTAAAAATATAAAATCAAATGTAAATAGTAGTAGTAGTAATGAAGTAGAAATATATAAATATATAAAACAACAACAAGAAAAAAAGTAATTAAGAGAAAATAACCTATCGATAAATATGCTTGGATAATTAAAAAAAAAGTTAAAATATCGTTATATGAAATTATAAAATCTCATTTAAAAGATCAACGAAATGGCAATATTTAACATCAAATATATCTACATAGTCGGCCAAGTGGTTGAGCAAAGTAATAGTTAATTGGGGAGTTTCCGAGAGCACCTGTCTTCACATTTGGCGGAAGAAAAAGCACACGCGAACGAGCTCGACGATAGTGAGGTGGCGCCCATAGGGCAACTCTCACAGTACAAGGGGGTTATATACTGGGCCAACCATTACCTTAAAGAAGTGCTTTGCCAAGTAGATCGACCTTCTTTTCCCGAGAGTTACATGCTCCTTGCAGCCCGGTACCCATGCGCTGGGGTAGAATCCAAACTCCCTCATGTAGAGATATCTTAGAAATTTATTTTGGATTTTCTCTAATCTGCGGGAATTCGAGGCGTGATAAGGCGCCCATATAATGAAACCTGATTCGAGCAAGCTCCCAACCAATCCTCGTATAACCAAGTTGCTATGCTATTCAACATTATTATTTTCCCGCCACAAGACACTCACTCGCTAAGCGTATGGGCCTTGCCAGTGGCACGAATGGCAGTCGAGGCCAAAGGAGTCTCACACGTGACGTGAGGGCTCCCCTTTCGTGTCCATCGGTTTTTTGTAAAGAGTTTCCCTCACTTGGCCATTGCTGGAATTTGGATGTATATCTTTACCTTGTTGGTATCGGATTTTACCCTCTTGACTGTGTCCAGGCAAGTAGGAGGGTGTTTGCCTTGGTATTCGTTTTCCTTTTCTCTAAGCGTTATCTACTTATAACGAGTGACAAGTGACCAGTATGTAATGAGAATTTCTCAAAACAAAGAATTTCTCAAACAACTAAATTTTACTTTAAATCAAGCAAAATACCCAGATATTTAACAGACGACTGCTTAGGAGAGTGACGTTCCCGTTAAGTCTGTAATTAAAGATGATGGGCTTCTTTGATGTAGAAAATGTCATTGTTTGACGTTTTCCAACACTTAATGGAAGTCGATTTAATATTGTCCAATCGTGCAAAGAATCAATATACAACTGCAATGAAAGGGTATGTTCTGTTGAAGTAACGGATCGAAATATTTCTAAATCGACTGCGAAAAGTGAGAATTTACAATTAAGGACCCGAGGAATATCATTTATAAATAAAATAAATAATAAAGGTACTAAATTTGACCCCTGCGGAATTCCGGAAGGTATATTGTAAGGATATGACGTTAGGGAGTCATATTGTTGCCTCACCCTAATATGTTTTATTGATATATATGATTATTAGTAGATATTAGACGTTAAACATCTATGGATAATAAAAAAATATACATTTTGGTGCAACATCTATGGATAATAAAAAAAATATACATTTTGGTGCAACATCAATTCGCTTTTCTAAAGCATCGCTATCAGTACGAAAATCCCGCTCTAAATCGAAAAAAATTGTCTATTCGAAATCAATTGGCCTTCGTAGTGTTCTAGAATCAGTGTTAACAATGAATATTTTTAGTATCAGATTAGCTTCTCAACAGGCTGTGTAAAAAAATACATATATCTAGATAAGATACGGTGATAAAGTATTATATTTACCCATCTTGATAAGTGATTTCGCTAACATCATTTCACGGCTGGAGTCTGGGGAATCGGCACACGTTGACGGTTTACAATTTTCAAATCAATGACCACTCAATAGTGTCGTTTTGTGATATCATATTTGGTGAATTAATTAACCAGACTGTAAAAAAATCCGAGTCTGTGAAGATGGGCGCGGTCAAGTGTTTGGGCGTAGCCCTCGCATTATTTCTATTATCTAACACCAACGTCGAGGCTCAGGCACAGGCCAAATGTAAGTTTCATTCATTAATTATTTACCAAAAAACTCTTTGAAATATCAATACTATGGATGCCCAAACAAGATGTTATTTTATTCTAGTTTAATTAACGCGTGCAATATGCTTATTATTAGCTTTATAATTCGTAAATATTCACTATTTATCAGAGAGCGCGATGGAAACCTAAAATTGCATATCTTCAGCAAGCTTATCATAATTTGGTCCATAGCTACTAGCTATGGACCTAGCTATAAGTAGCTGTAGACTTTGTGAAGAAGATCGTGATTTCAAAAATATATCGCGTTTTAATAAGGATTTCGTCCTCAACCAGTGTGTGGTCCACATCGAAAAATCCTTTTAATTATATTGCTATTTCTTCTATTTGTATTTCAATATTTTGGCTCACAATTTCCGTTACTCGTGTGATCCGAGATGTATAAATTCTTCAACCCTCTCCAGATCCGGAAGAATAACAGATCTGGATAGCTGATTACTTCTGTCGACTATCATCATCTTGGTTTTAGTAGTATTGATCTCGAGTCTTAGTTTTTTTACTACAAATAGTAGATTAGTAGATCAAATATAGATGGCTCTACGATACACACACCAAACTCATCCCATCCGGGGACCGACTTGATAAGCTAGGGAGAAGGAGGATCCCGCAAGATAAGAGGCTCCCTCCCCGCTATTCTCACGCCCGGCACAACGAAGCTTGCGGGTTTGCCATTTCCGCACACTCCATCCCTTACTCCAAAGTGAGGGAAGTTACTACGTCTGATGCAATTGCATTGCATCAGACGTAGCATACCCCTTTCGTCATTTAGACGCGGGGGTTGATTGGGGGATCGGATTGCGCAACCCTTACGGGTGGGAGACACAAGGGCCATCCACTTAGGAAGTGCCCAACGACGCACCGTCCGTCGACGGGGATCCTCGTCGAAGGGGATTTTTTGTTTCCGAAGGCACAAACCGTGATGACCTGTCTGGCATGTCGTCTCGCATGTCGTGTGCTTCCCAGAACAAGTCTGCTCTAGGGCGGCTCCTACCCCGTACTTACATCTAGCACCGCTTGGAGGTCAATCCCATTTCGCTAGATAAAATATTTGGGTATAGAGAGAATAGGTCTGGAGAGAGTATACAGCCTTGTCTCACCCCTTGGATCACTGGAAACTTTTCCGACGAATTCGACTCTACTTTGACTATTGCCGTGTTGTTCTTATACAGGCTACGGATGAGGTGTACAATGTGTAACGGTGCGCTAATTTCTTTCAGCACCTTCCACAAACAGTTCCAATTCATGCAATCAAACGCCTTTTTGTATTCAAAACACAAACTGTTAAACTCTCTGCACTTCTCTATGGTTTGGCTGATATTGAGAATTTGCCCTTGGGTACCTTTTCCCCTTACGAAGTTTGCCTGCTCTTGAGGTATTTGCCAACCAGTGTGGTGTTTCAGACGTAGATTGATGATAATTTTCTCATTTCTACGTAGTTCCTTTTTTATGTAATGAAATAAATATTGACTATGATCAGTGTGGCCATTATCCTGAGATCCAGATTTTGTTACATATTTGGCAGCTTCCCCTTTCCTCGACAGAAATACCGTCGTTGCCGGAGGATTTGTTGTTTAGGACAGGCACCTGCATTTATTATTATTTTCTTTTGTAATTGATATGAAAGGTAAACAAAATGAAACAAGTTTGTAAATTAATCACTGAAAAAATTGTACTGTGTCTAAAACCGTACGAATTGATTCTTGTTTCGACGCATCAGACAGACGGGCGACTAGCAATGGATACGCGGTCGACGTGTTGGCCACCCCTGATCTTTACAATTAGGATAAAATACGTTTTAAACCAAATTTTTATTTATTTCATTTCGATTTAAAGCGCGTAATCAAAATAATATTTTTCCAATTACAACCATCACGTTTTATTTCACTTTTTATACGAATTGAAAGAAGTTTTTTTTTATTTTTAAATATCTTCATGATTGGCGTAATCATAGATGATACCAACAACAATAACTCGACCACCTGATATGATTTTTTTATTTATAAACTTGAATACACATTGAAATACAAGGTTTATAAAAAAGATAATCTGATTTTTTTTAATTTCGCGCGTTCTATAAATCCAATCTTCACAATTGTTTATTGTTGTGTTGGTATATGTACTTGTTCTAGACGTATTTTGAAATTGGCAGCCATATTGGATGCCTACTATATTGCTGGCTGGCGAAAAGGTTTTACGTGTTTTGGTGTGTTTGGCATTTTTTTTCACATGATACATCAACCTCCATATTCGCTGGTCTCTCTCATATTCCTTAATAATGGAAAAATCACGAAAGGACGACGTTTTTTCTACATTAAGATAATATGTTTGATGTTTTTGATCGGAAATACTTTGATTGGGATAAAATTAATATTGATGAATATAAAGTAGACTTGTAAAACAATGGAATGAGATTTCACTATAATAGCTAAGGTCAATTATTATGAATGATTTCTTAGATAATAAATTTAAATATGAAAAAATAGTTTTAATTCTAAATCTTAAATGAAGATAGTGTGGGACATAACACTTGCAAAGTGGCGATATCAAATTTAGAATGCGATGAGATCTATGGTAGATGTCTGAAGAAAGTCTGAATATACATGCACGTACATGCAGATTTTAATTAAATTATCGAAATGACATAAATGATACATATTGAGATCAATTTAAATATTTACAACTATAATTAGGATGTTTTTATATTTTAATTTTAATTACTAATGTATTCATTGTTTTTCAGACAGAGTATGTGCAACGTTGGCGCACACATCAGAATGCCAGTCACTCCAAAGAGGGAATAACAATGTAACCTGTGTTACAGTAACTGGAAGGTCAATACTATATTATTAATATTAAACTTAAATAATTATCAGTTATGAATAAACACAGCAAATGATAAACTATGCAAACTTATTAAAGATAAATTATATTTTAGTATCGATTGTCTCGCGTTAATGGCCGAGGGAAAGGTTGATTTTGGAAGTTTCACTTCAGAAGAAACGTTATTGGCAGCCAAAATGCTAAACAATGAATTAAAGGTCATCGCTAGTGTTCGTCATACAGATAAAAGTGGTGGTAAATACATACATTTTTATTTAAAATCAATATATCTCTAAAATTGTGACGTTTTGTTGATGTATTATTATATTTTCAGAAAATTTTGCCTATCAGTCAGTTGTGATGGTCAGCAGAAATTACACGAATGGTCTAGCAGGATTATTTGGAAGTAAATTGTGTCATCCGGGATACGGAAAAGCCAAAGAACAGATGTGGTCAAATCGTGTTTTGAAATATTTTGAAAGAAAAGTAAAACAATATACATATTTTTTCTGTATATTGATCTATTTGATTTATATGTGATATACAATGATTGCAGGTTCTTAAATTTTCTCCTAACAAATTAGAATGTAATAAAGATTCCAAAACTTCTGCCGAGGATGAGGCTTTTGCACTGTCTAAGTTTTTCCCAGATGCATGCAGGCCTGGATTATGGTTACCTGACATTAAAGAAGATAAAAAACTCAGTAAGTGAACTGATCTGAACAAACTTTCGGTTAAATATTGAATTTAATATACGTAAATAAATAATTACAGAGGAAAAATTCCCTACACTTTGTACTTTATGCACAACTAACCGTGATTCAAACTGTGATGGATATAAGTATTTTGAACCAAAGGGAGCTGC
>JAGXCT010033841.1:23198-68011 GCA_022495035.1 Philopotamus ludificatus | reverse complement strand
CCCTCAGCGAGTGAGAGCCTTGTGACTGGCAAATGATGATGATGATGATATAATAAATAAATCCTACCATTTTATGCGTTTAATATGTTGCAGAGGTTTTGACATATAAATAAAATAGCTTAAAATTTCATTTTTATTATTATAAAAAATGTTAGTCATTTAAATCATTTAAAATATCCAGTAAAAATAAATTGTATAGATAAAAAAATAGACGAATCAGTGATTTAATTAAATTTAAACAAATTATGCTAGTATTTACAATAAAAAGATTAGAAACCCCTATTTTTCGTTGGGATTTTTCAAATACAGACGTCAAAAACGGTTTAAAAATTGATCCCATTTCTTTTAACCCTTCAGACCCAGTGTACCATAATTTGAACGTTGGTTTTGAAGGTTATTTTTCATTTTATTATCACTGGGTTCTTTTGAATTTGTGGTGTATTTTATTCAAAAATAAAAAATCAGGTCTGAAAGGGTTAATAATTTTTAACAATTACTGTCTCTTGGATTATCTACTAATATTATTAAATAATATGAAATCAGCCCCTTTATAGCACTTCCTGCTATAGAGCGGCATGCACGACAGTCCCTCCTATAGTGCTTCTATATAGAAATAAAGAATCGAATATGCGAATAGAAAACTGTTTATTGTATTGATTTCGTTTAATTAAAAAAAATACAATTACAAAAAATAACCTTAAGTATTATATAGAGGCTTAGTCTTATCTCGACGCTATAGGAGAGTAGACTGTACTTAATATTCTAGAAATATTTTTAATAGCAATCAACATGCTATATTTTATTATAAAACGCAAACCATTATAATGGCTGTACAGCTGAAAACAGTTAAAATAAATTTTAATTATTATTTATGTCGAAACGAAAACCGGAACCGAACCGAAAAAAAATCAGTTCATTTCCCAATGTTTCCCCGATGGGCTATATAGAGGATCCCAAATTTTTTATATTTCACGAATCTCTTAATATAAATCCTATATGTCACTAACTTTTTATATTTGTAAAAAAAAAACAAAGAATGTATATTATTAATAACAATCCACATTCATTGGGGTTTTTTCTAGCTCGCATCTGGTATGATGTGCCGAGTGCGAGTGAAACGTGTGATTGACACATGCGGCAACAGCTCTGTCTGTGAAGAGCATTGTCAGTTACCTATGCTATTGATTAGTTAAAAATCAATAATATCGATCAAAATATGAAACATATCACGAATAACTTTTTGTATTTATAATAATAGTTTATTAAAACAAATTGACTTGAAATGCTTGGGATCTTTGAGATACCCCTTTTGGATTACGCGGTTGTTTTCGAACCGCATTTTTTTTAAATAATCCTTCTTTTAAATAAACTGAACCATAAACCGAAAATACGGTCAATTATTACATAACGTGTATATTTTATTATTTGACATTTCGAAGCTCTGGTAAAAATAGAAAAAAATAAAACATTTGAGAAAGAAGAATAAGTCGCTCAAACCTATTTCACGCTAATTTATAATATAAAATGATGAAATATGAATATATATATATGGTTATTAACACATTGCCTACGGGGGACGTGGATTCCACGTCAAAAGCGTATTTGTGTATGTCCGGGGCGCGCATAACACACGCTAACCGACACTACGTGTTTGATCAGTCTTTTTTAAATATATTTTTTTTTTGTCAAATACTTCAGACCTTTAGTAGAATTTCTTCATTCATTGATTTTTTTGTAAATGACGACGTTCACCAAATTTCAACGAATGCGCCCCGTTCCAGCGCAAGTTTGACCGCGATTCGCCCCGTAGGCAATGTGTTAATATTAATTTTTATAAATATACGATGCTCGAGTTATTTAAATAGTCTGATAACTGAATTTAATATTTTCTAAACTTAAAAGCTTTACACAAAAACTCAAATTGATAATTAACCATTTATCTTAAATGTACTTGATATTCATCAAATTTAAAAATTTCAGAATGGCAGTAATCACCGTAGGCAGAGATTTTAAAGAGGGATGAGTCTCTCACACTGAATTTCCCCGCCCTCCCTCCAGTGTTAAATCACGACACTCGTTAAATGTAATATTATTTCAGTTGGATTGAAATAATATTATTTAAAGGTTTACTTAAATATTAAAATATATATATATACGAGGCTGTGTAAAACTCAGAAAAAGACATCCCTGATTAAGAATAATATATTTATTTCATGAAACGCCAACCATTAATACAATGTACGAGTAAAAAAAAGGATCAAACTCGATTATAAAAAAAAAAAAAACGGCAATGTCGAAAATTTTTCACTCTGGACAACGTTGACCTACAACCGTAAGCAACAATTTTACTCATAAGGCCACTTTTACTATTGCCGAAATATCATGCAAATGTGGTTCCGCGGCACCACCCAATCTGATCGATCCAATTAACGGGAGAACCAAAGTTTAATAGCTCCGTCTGGCTCGATTCGATAATTTCAGCAGCCTGGGAGGTTTAACATTCACCGACAATAATACCTGATATTGAACGGACACACGTTATATCAGAGGAATCATGCCTACGTATACGTCTGCAGTTGCATGCCGTTGCACTTCCAATGTCATAAGAAAATAATTATATAAATTAAAAACCTTTAACATTCATTTACGGAACATTCCGACCTACGCGTGTTATATAAATCGACGAAAATTTACATATCGATATTATGTCACGAGAATAATTAATTAATAATTGAGCAGATAAATCAAAAACGGTATCATGGCCACGCTAAACACGAAAATTGTTATCAAATGCGTATGTAAAATAGGATTAGAAATACGTATTTACTTTCTACCAATTAAAATAATTGAACAAATTCAATGCGAAACCAGAAGATTTCACATATTTAGAAATTATGTCCCAACCATTGCGCTGTATATGGCAAACGACGGTCCTACGAGGAGTTAATTTCTAATATTATATCTAAAAAAAAACCGATACCGTTTATATAAGATCGTTTGGCCATATGTTCGGACCTTTGGTAGCGGCCAGTCGTGAAAGGAAGGAACCACGCCATATTCAGGAACTAATGAGGACCATGAATGGCCATTTTCACGCCTAATGGTGACTCGGTCGTTTCCGTTAACGGAACTCGGAACTCTTCCAATTAAAATCCTTGTGATCTTTCAATTATGCGGTTGCTTAGCTTCCAGCAAGTGTTGAAACGCAATTTGTTGCCGCAGAAAAACTTACTAATTACAGGACGCAATTAATTAATTCAGCAATAATGTCGACACCGTCGATTCTGAATATTCAATTTTGGTATTTAAAATTTTAAATATGTGAAACTGCATCGTGTCCGCGAGTAAATGCAAGGTTTTATTGTGCAATAGTGACACCATGCTGTACTTATGTATTTGCGGTAATAAAAAATCGGAGCAAAGATTTAAATGCTTTAACTTTCTCCGTCGCATTATTGTCAACATTTAAAAAGATATTTATACATATATGCAATACAACTGATTTTTTTTTATCATCGATTCGAAATTGCATGCTTATAAAAAATAGCGTGAAAGAAAATTTAAAATGATTTTCTAAACTGGATTTTATTCAAAAATTATAATGGAATTTTTTACAAGCGATCTGTTGACGAGTGCATTTATTGTATTTAGAATGAAAATAAATAATCACACTTTACAATGTGATATACTAGAAAAAAGCTGTAACCAATTATAATATCCTTTCGCGAGAATATTTAATTTGTAGGTACTATATTTTTATTAAGAATTAATTGTGATATGTGAATGATATTAAATTAAGTTTGGTTTGGTTATCGATATATTTAAGGATTTGTGCTGGATAATCTTTTTTTAACAATTAATTTTATACGAATTTTGTCAAAGCACTAATGTAACGAGTTCAACAAAAAATAAGAAATATTGACTATTAACTAAGTTGGATGGTACCTAAAGTGTTAAATAAGGTTATTCTGATGTGCGAGAATGTGTCAAGAATTAATAAAATTAGAGAAAAAATAAACATTTCTTCGACATCTTTAGACAGAGGATAAGAAGTGGATTATGTATTCTAACCAATATCGCAAAAACAATGGCTTTCTAAAGAGTAGGTACCACTGATAATGCTAAAACTAAATCAATAAATAAAATGGTCATTTTATCCGTATAGGATTGTAAAAAAAAAAAAATATTTCCTATAGAAGTAATTGCGACAATCTATAGTGTTTACCTGAAACGATTATAAGTAGTAATTTGTGAAAAAGGCAAAGAATATTCAATAGAAAAGACTAACAATCTAACACGATAATATCAAACAGTTAAAATTACTTGGGATAAATTAATAGAATACGAATGAAACGTAATTATTATAGTAAAAGTAGTAAAAACCTGCCACTATATTTATTTATCATATAAATGAAGCAATTTTTATGCAAATGGAATATAAAAATTATTGAAAAGATTAAAGGATATCTTTGACAGAGTAACATAAATTTAAGTTGACTTATTATGGTAACCCTTCAAATCTGTAAAATATTATGTACATTTAAATATTGTGTAAATCCAATACCCTTAATAGGTTAGAAAATGAACTAACAAAGATATCGTATGAGTACAAAAACGTCAAATCATTTTTTAAATTTATTTTTACATTTTAAAAATATACGTAAATAAATTTAATAATTTGTGTAAGATAATTTTTTTATATAATAAATATTTATTAACATACATAAACATTATATGTGTATTATAAGTATTTTCTGTGCAGTCCTTGTGTTTGTATTGATTTTTAAATATTACCATATAATTTTACGGCTGACACGACGTTAGCGCGCAAATTATTATTGTTCGATAAATATATATTAATTTATTATATTCGTGAAATGTGTTTTATTTTCCTTTATACATAACAAAATATTTATTTAAGTTGGAATAACATTATACGTTGGAATTAAAAGTGGAATAAAAAAATATTGTATAAAGATATTTTTTCATATTTTGGATCAAATTATTTGGAATGCCTTTATAATGCATTACAAGAAAGGATACAAAAAAACCCACTTACATTTTGCCTGGATTTTATCGATTTATCTTAATTTCCCCATCAGAAAAAATCCAAATCTATGCAGACAATGCATGATTTGTTGCAATCGAAAATTAAAAGAATAAGAAAAGAAACGAGGTATTATTGCTATAAATACAATTTTGGGCTTTGCATACCATGCTTCGAAATTTACCATACTTTTTGAATAAAATGTTAATAAATACATCCTTTTTTTTAATTTTTATTTAAACATAATAACATTCAAAACAAAATTTGTGAATAAAAAAAATCAACATTTTAGGTATAGTAAATATTAATTTTATTAAACTGTCAAAGGGTTTTATAATATGTAATTTTGGATCAAAAGTTATCTTAGGTAGGTTATTTTTTTTTTAAATGAGCCCTTATCAATACAAAATAATATTATTTTGAGCGCTACTGTCGGCGAGTTAAGGTCCCACGCGCCAAAGTCGGGGTTGTACTGCGCGCTAACGTCGTCGCACTAAGCGCGCTAGATTCTCGCGCGCTTAAGTCGGGATGCCAATTTTACGCGATCAAAATATTTTTTTTTAATTAAAAATTATTTACGCACATAATTCATATCTTCGTTTTAGATTATTATTTAGTAAAAATGTCTTCTTATTTGTGTGTTTTTCCCGTTTTCAGGCATAGGCATTCTGGTCCATGTTTTTCCACAACATTTTAAATTTTCGGTGAGCAGAAAAAATTCTGGACCTGTCAACCCAGTCTAGTTATAAATCTTTCTGAGACAAGACGATCACGAAGATTACTCAATTAATAATAAAAACTATCTTAAATTATTTATTTGCTAAAACTTGGTTTTTAAATATAATAGTCCTGTGAAAACATAAAGAGAGAATATTATATTTTAAATAAACTTATTATTTATATTTAATAATGAATTAATTTCTAGTGTAAATCGATCAGTTCGACAAAACAGAGCTTTTGCATGTTTTATTTTTAAAAGTCAAATAAAAGCATTTCAATGGTTCATTTATCAATCGACATCTGAAATGCAATAAAATATTTTTCTTAGTAGCATAAAATTGCATCTCTTTTAGTATGTTATATGTGATAAAATATACAAAAGATTCTCTTAAGTTATTATAAAAAAACATAAGGTAAAACATACGGTTTTCCTATCTGATTTTCGTTTATCGCCAATATCAACTATATACATATACCACACATTTACTACAATTAATAGATGTTCATTTTAATTACACGTAGAATAAAAATGCAGAGAACTATAATTAGACAATGCTGCGTATTGCTGTACCACAGATGGTTAAGCATGATGATCTCAAAAAAAACAAAAGAGCTTAAATTATGTTCCCAGATATCCATCTACAGACGTTCAACACTAATTTCTGAATTACACGCAATCAATTATTCAAACTTTCCATGCAAATGCGCACAAATTGGCGGACGTTTTAGGAATTTTTCGCGAATACCGGCGAGTGGTTGTCGGCGGTCAACGAAGCGCAACCATATTCACGACCAGCCCAAAGGCCACGGCGCCATTGAACCACCTCACGGTGAACATCTTTCTGGCAGATTCCTTCCGTTGCGTCACGTCTGCTATTTGTAGGCCAGACTGTACCCGGTTTGTTTACAGCGGACGCGCCAGATGCGAACGAGCCCATAATTAAACAGCATCCGAAGAAGTCGCAGAAACAGCAGGGCTGTCCACGCCGCAGTCAACAATTGATAAATACGAATTTTCGACAGCCTCCGCACCTATTGACCCACATGGCTCTGTTCTAATTACAAAGGGTCATATTTTTTCCGAATACGGATTTATCGATCCACTGATCTTGTATCGATTTAGCGGCTTTCTCGAACCATGCCATGGTCAATGGTGCGTGTTGCGTAATTATATATCTCCCAGTGTTTTTAAAACGCGTGTTACACAACATAAGATAAAGGTGTTTTGGGCAAAGTATCCATGGGTAATTCACGTGTAAACACCTGCAATGTCAGCGATGATTAATTTCACTATGGCAAATTTGTGCGCCATTAAACCCGAGATGATGTAAACAAATATGTAATTGTCCATTATTAAAAAAAATAATTTTACACACACGTATATACGTTTAATTACATTGTTTTATGTCCGTACGCTGTAATTAAAAAAAAATGAATTTTTGACCTTCGCGATGATATCATATCAGAATCTTAATGAAAAACAATTTTTCGATATCTAGAACAGACATGTTTTTTTTATTTCATTATCAAAATCAGCCATTTAATCCGAATTTATAAATAAAGAACGTTTGCTTAAGATTCTCTCGACTGTGGACGTTTTTATTCTGAATTTTTCATATGTACATCAATCTGTTTATACGTTTTTTATTTACACGGAATTTTTCCGGAACCAATTCATTGTATGCATAATAAATTCAATGTATTTATCGCATCAATGTATTTTTTAAGTGACATTGTACTATGAATATGCGTAGAATGACTAGCAATTTTCATTGAGAATTAAAAAAAAACTCATTGTAATGCTTTAAAAATATTTGAATGCTATTTTTTCACATGATAGCTTGTTGTTAATTTTATTAAGATCATCTTTTATGATTATTATTTGTGTCAAAATACGTTTCCACAAAAAATAAATAATTATTTTAACACTTTATGAGCCGCAAGGTTTTACATCAAACCTAGCATGGTTTCATGTAATGATAATCCAAGCTAACATGCACGTGTATCCATCTGGGGTCAAATAGTAGAATTACATTGTGCATCGTTATCAGAAAAAAAAAGGGTATGGTTCTGCCAAAGCAAAAGCTCATAAGCTTGGCTACAAAATCACGCCAAAAGGCGTGAACGGCTCATAAAGTGTTAATTTAGTATATTCTGAATTGTAATATACGTTCTGTATTGAAGATATTGATATATACAGATTAGTATTCAAAGACACTTAAAATAAAGTCAAATAATAACAAAACAAGTTGTTAATAAAATATGGAGGAAGAAATCATCAGTTTAAAATTAACTTGAAATGCTTGGGGTCTATTTTCCATTATAAATAGACGCCATTCGGACGACGCGGTTGTTTTCGAGCCGACGGATGGGTTAAAACACTTTGCATGCCTTTACACTCTATAAGACGGGTTTCTGTAATGTGGTCTCTATTTCAGCGCTATATGAGGCGTTGCTTTATTTATTCGCAAATAATCTAATAAGATTTCTATTTTTTTTCAGATTGATTGTGATGAATTGATGAATGAAATAAAGCTTTGTATTAAAGGCAGTAAAGTTTCAAGAGTTTCTTAATCTGAATATATTCAAACTTCTCTATTGGAAAGGACAGATCATTCATAAAAATGGAAAGTATATTACATACCTCATATATGTGGATGACATAGTCATTATGGCGAAGTCCATGAAAATATAGAAAAAAATGTCAAATGACATAAGACTATGGTGCCTCTTGTGTCTAAAAATAAATATGGAATAGTTTAAAATGAAAACAAATAGTCTAAAAATCGATTTCAGTCGAGGCAATCACTATAGAGAAAGTACAAGAGTATGTCTACCTTGGTCAGACTATTCCCCATGGATAGGGCTCGCAATTCGCCGTCAAATTCCAATAACCGATCAACGTTAAATAATTTCTCCCATTACCGATCTACTGGTTATTTACCGGTAAATGAAAAAAAAATAGACGTGGATTAGATTCAATTCTAGTTGGTCGGAAAGTCATCATGTGTTAAAATGCAATGTTCAGATAATTGCCACGTTTTTTTTCGATTTCCAAATATGACATTTCTCTCTTAATAACATTTTTTATATCTTTTTGTGGTTTATCCACTTTATTTTTGTTATTTATTGCTAATTTAAGCATTTATTCGAGTGTTTATATTTTGAATATTTTTATCTCATCTTCTTCTCTGTCTTTTTGTTCAGAAATTTTATAATTCTCATCCCTTGAAAATGCATGCATAGTTTTATCTACGATTTTCGCCATTATTGTAGTTTTATTCATTATATTGTATATTCCATATTCGTCAAAAACATTTATTGTATCAGAATCATTAAGATAATTAACCACATCGAAATATATCGTCCTTCTTTCTTTTATCCGAATTATTAGCTCTTCTTTAAGTTCCTTGGCTAAAAAAGAACTGTATTTATACAGTTCATCAAGCATAAACCCGGCAACTCCGACTCATACTGATCGCGATATTAGTTTATCATCCTACTATTCGAATGCACCACAGCTAATCATCGACACCGTAGACAAAGCTCAAATGACGTTTGCTTTTGGAAAATTAATTTCGAAACGATCAGCTGGACCCTGATCGTACTCTTCTTCGCTTCCAAAGTACGTCAAGGATGAACTAACTGAGTTCCTTCGTCATATCAACCTATCGGTAAAGTCGTCCCAGTTTCCAGGACTGAAATCAAAGTTTACATTTAAAAAAGGAGATAAGTCGAATGTCGCTAATTACAGACCAGTGGCTGTCTTATTCGACCTGCCAAGTTGTTTGAGATGACTGCATAAATACATATTTAACCATATTGAATGTAGAATTACTGACGAGCAATATGGATTCCTACCTGACGTCACAGTCACGGCCTTTCCTTTGGTTTTCAAACTTTGTGTCTAAGCCATTGGACATGGAAGTTTAAGTCGACGTTATCTACAACGACTTTGAAAAAAAATCGCCTGATAAAGCCGATCAAGTGCCAGACTCATCTGAAACTAGACAGTTCTAAAGACGTGGATAATCTTCTTCTCGAGTTACTTTACAGAGAGGAAACAATATGTGACATACGACTCCCAAACGTATTATTACATACACCTTCCGGTATTCTGCATGGGTCAAATTTAGAACCTTTATTATTTATTTTATTTTCAAATGAAATTCATTATGTCATTCAATGTAAATTTTCAATTTTTGCACACGATTAAAAAATATTTCGATCTGTTACTTCAGTGGAAGATGCCCTTTCGCTGCAGTGGGACATAAATTCTTTCCTTGAATCGGCAATAAATATTAAATCGCCATCCATTAAGTGTTGGGAAATGTCAAACATTGACATTTTCTAGATCAAAAGAGCCCATCATCTTTATTTACAGACTTGGGAACGTAACTCTTCCTAAGCAATTATCTGCTAAAGATCTGGATATTTTGTTTGATTCTGGTTAAACTCTGCATATGCATCGACACGTGTGTATGAGACGTCAAGAATGTTGGGCTCTGGTCTTGAGAAATTCTCACCACATACGTGCAGCACCTTATCACGATGCTATACGATGCATTGGTTCGAGCCTGCCTGAACTGTTCCACAGTATGGGCGCCTTTATAATTCGCCTCGAATTCCTCTCAGGATTAGAGCAGCATACAAAGAAATTTCTTTTAGTATCTTTACATAAGGGATTTTGGATTCTACCCAAGTTTATAAATATTCTCTGGGGCGTGAGTCCAGGGCTGCCTGGGGTATGTAACCCTCGAGAAAAGAAGTTTGATCTACCTGACAAAGCTCTTCTTCAAGCCATTGGTTGGTGCAGTACATAGACCCCTTGTACTGTGCAAGTTGCCCTTATGGACGCCACCTTCACTACCATCGAGCTCGTTCGCGTTTGCTTTTTCTTTCGCCAAATGCGATGGCAGGTGCTCTCAACTCTCCGGTAACTAGAGATATTATTCTGCTCATCCATTTGGCCGAATATGTTAAAATATTTGATGTCAAATATAGCCGTTTTGTAGATATTTTATATAAGATTTTATAATTTTTTTCTTTTCTTTATTGTATATGTTGTTGTTGTGCTGACATTTTCTCATGTATTATTATGTATTATGTATTATGTGTTATGCGTGATTGGCGAACTGGGTCATTCTGTAATGCTAATCACGCATTGTCTTTAAATAAATAAATAAATAAATAAATTTCAATGTAATGTCGGCTGTATATAGAATTATGTCTTTACGACATAGAGCTTCTACAGCTACTTTTACAGGTTGTAATGCCAAAATTATGTCAGAGATCTTAATCAAATTCATATATCGATATTTATCCCCGATTTTATATAAATCATTTTTTTTAAGATCGCATTTTTAATTTCATAAAATCGTTCTAGCATTTTCAGGAATGAATTTCACTGAGTTTTGCAATCTCGATGCAAATTAAGCTGTTTTCGAAATTCGTCTTAAACAAAATCAAAACACTCCATTCCGCATGCATATCTACAATAAACTTTCGTGATAATATGCCTGTATCTTTCCTTAATGCAAGCCCTAACCATGGACGATAAAACATCAACAAGGAATTCTATCATAGAATAAAACTGGAATGTGGAGCTTTTGAGAAAATTTAACGTATACTTATATCTCTCAATGCCTATAAACTAAACTATCCTACCGATGTGTTCTTTCGGA
Organism: Philopotamus ludificatus; assembly: GCA_022495035.1. NCBI lineage: Eukaryota > Metazoa > Arthropoda > Insecta > Trichoptera > Philopotamidae > Philopotamus > Philopotamus ludificatus. The sequence goes on along the minus strand of JAGXCT010033841.1, from coordinate 56,560 downwards.
CTTAAGACAGACGAAACCTAGACATATACCGAAGGACTAGTCCATATGTTCAAAGTGACTTAGAAAGCGATGGAGCGGACAATGTTACGTATATCTCTGGGCGACGGAGTCCTGGATGGAGGACTGTAGTCTGCCCCTCGATAGAAGAGGACAACCTATTGCCAAATGAAAAAAAAAGAGTACTGGCCTTAAAGGGAAAAATCCTAGTAAATGAAAATTTTCATAAATTCGTTTTGTTGCAATTATATTATTTCAATATTGATATATTGTTTTATTTTATTTATTCAGTTTATATGAATATTTCTTATATATTAATTAATATATTTTTTAGAATCATTGGACAACCTTGTACAGCGCGCAGCATGCACCGATCGCGTCATCACGTACACATGGCGTTTATCTTTTTTTTTTATCTTTTTGCCCAGTGTAGGAGGATACCGTTATGCAACGTGATCTGCCGATGATTCAGAATCGGACGACCTTCGTCTGCTTCTCAATGGAAGACGACGTCAACGTACCCGATCTGAATTATTTATAAGACGAGGATCAACGATCTCGACGACGACCGGTACAGCTCGACAACCAGTTCCGGAGACAATCCGCACATCCATCAATAGAAGTGGACCATCCATCCGCTGTCCATCAATCATAGCGAAAAGAAAAGCTCGTTCCGTCGCAACTTTCTATTTATACACGTGCATATCGATATAAAGATCTGAAACATGCGAGAAGGACGCTGAAATAAATTTTACAGAATATTTTATTTATATCTAACGACTGTACGCCCGAACGCAATAAATCAAGCATGATCTAATCCGACTAATTAATTCGGTTAATTGTATCATCACTCTCAGCCTTACGTAATGATCTGAATATTGCAAAAAAAATAAATAAAGAAGATAATTCAATCGAGACTTCCGCATAATTAATTTCCTTCAGACGTGCACACACATACAATATAAGAAAATAGTGTTTCCGTTCTATAATAATATCGAATGATTGGTACATAGAATGGCATACTAAATTCAGTGTTTACGATTATTCAGATTATATCCCTTTCTGTACATAAACATTCTAATATCATTGCAGATACCTAAAGTGCAGCATTTCCCATAATAATATATATATATCTACATTTAGTGATCTAAGATTGATTTATTTGATTATTTTTCATAAAACTGACCCTTTTACGATTGCCTCGATCTATAATTCTCGTATATAAATAAGCATAGTGATGTAAAAAATAGTCAGTCGCAGATTTATGTTAGATTAAGTCGGCAATGGACACGATCGATTTGAAATTATAATGATCCGTTCGACAGGTGTACAAGACTAGGCTTTAAGGAATAACTGTCATCCGGTTGTTGTGCTGTAAAGACACAAAATATGTGCCAACAGGATCTGCGTGGGATCCACAATGGGGTGTTGGATATGTTTAAATGCAAAACATTACTGATTGGTCCATGAATAATATGAATATATAATTAGGATCCTTGTTGGTATCGGATCGGATTTATTATCTCGATTTTCAATAGGTAATATATCAATATCGACATTTATTGATAGATTGAATGTATTATTTGTGATGAAAACAATTAAAATACTGAAGTATTTAGATTAGAGATCAATTTAAAATATAGTCCTAATAAAGTCGTGATTGAATTTTGAATAAATACAATGAAAAATATCACACAAATTGAATTTTTTTTTATTTTATCACATTTGTGTTGGATTTACAAGAGTTTTTAAGAAAAAATTTTGAACACTGAGAATATTATAGAGGAAAAGTGAGAACTAAAATAAAACGCATAGAGAATCTAGAACATTGATTAATTATAATTAATATGATCAATACAAAAAATGACTTTCTTGTCCGAATGTATTAATTATTGAAAGTAAATTTTATTATAAAAAATCCTTAGTTATCGATTGTTGCAATCGTAATTTGTATTCGTCATTACTAGATGGAGTGATAAAAACAAGATGTTCCAATATTGGAACACCGTGCAAAAATAGGTTAATTACAACCGGGAAAATATTACGATTCTGAAGCTAATTTTATTTTTAAAATATTATTAAATTAAATTTTTGTATTATTTATGATTTTCAAGCTCTGGGCTCGTTCATTTTTTTCTTAATAATATAATAAAATATATGTCACAATATATAAAGCCACGGAATAGTACTATAGAAAAAAAAGATGTTTATTCCATCGTGTTCAGGACAAACTGATCTCAAATAAGACAGAAAAAAATGGATCTCTTTCTGGCATACATAATATTAATCTTTAATACGAATTTAATTATTTAAATTTCTTTAGAAAAATGGTAAATATATTTAAAAATAATAATTATCACTGCGTTTTAGATTAATGTAAACGTCTATATAGCTTTATTATTATTTTTTATTATTAATTATTAAAATATAGACGGACATTAGTTTAATAATATTTAAAAAAAATTGACGGAATCTGTAATTTTCAAATATTTACCTGAAATAAATACATTTAGCTTTTGCTCAGGTCACAAACCTTTTGTATTTCTCTAAAAAGTCTAAAGAATAAATAATATAAATAATCATTGTCCTTTATTGTCTTTAATAGCAAAAAACAAATAAAAATAATAATATTTGCTGCTGTTGCTACGCGCGCAATGTTTTTTCTCACTCGCATCCGGTACGACTTATCGAGTGCGAGTGAAACGTACGAGTGGCACGTGCTGCGAGAGCTCAGTATGCGGCGAGACATTGCCGAGAACGCTGTTATTTACGAGTCATATTAATTAGATAAAATATCAACCAAATTTTAAAGAATATCATGAATAACTATTTTTATTATCAGAATAATCTATTTTAAAAAAATGTCAAGATATTATATTAATGAAGAATTAATCTAAAAGGGGTATCTGAGATACCCTATATAGAAAATCATTGCACATACGTAATATATAAATATACTCTATGTAATATATAGAATTTTTTTTTTAAAGAATAAGTTGCTTAATAAAAAAAAATACGCAGGAATTTGTTTTAATCAAAACTTCTTTTTAAAAAATTGTTTTTTTGACAATATTTTTTTATTTCTTACTATTTAGTAATGGAAGAAGTTTCAGAGAGTTACATCTGAAGAATACGCAGGCTAAGGTATTTTATCATTGTGTTTTTTGTTGAAAAAACTACCACATTTAAATTATTTTTACAAATAAAATGCCCTAAACACAGAAAAAACACTTGTAAACTTTACGACTCTCAACAATAAAGAAAGGATTGGATTCTATAGCTAGCAATGTCAATATATAACAAGAATATAGACAACTTGTATAATTTCAATGATTTAAACTTTTAGGCAATACAAGTTGAATAGTAATAAAATAAGAGATATGCCATAACTGTATTGGAAAAACCTATCTTAGTATTAAATTATTGATAGATTAGTCAATAAGTATTAGAAATTACTCTTTGGTTTTTTTTTCACAAAATGATTGCATTAATCTATTATTATCAATATCAATAAATTTGTTACGATCTAATCATTCTGGTTTATTATACGACTGGACTCCAATTACATAAAATTAAAACAGATTTCAGCGCAAAATCAAACAGCGCTGCATTTCCAATCTTTCTTAAAAAAAATATTTACAACCGTAATTGATCCTAACGATAATTTTCATTTTCCGCATACGGCCAATAATAATCGAGACCCAATCAAATTATGTCATAAAATTATTGGAGTTTAAATAAACGATAAAGCAATGTAAAACAGTAGGGCAGTAGCCAGAGGAACACTCAAGATGGCGTCAAATCAGACCTTAACGATCCCACTAGATAATTTATTGGTCGTGTGTATTTGACTTTGGTTATGACCAGTCCGCTCTAAATAGCTGGACTTAATCAGCTCGGAAAATCATTGCGAAGCACGTTTTAGTAAATTCTCGGCCGTTGCCGGTGTACGATTAACTTTGTACAGGCCACTTTCGATTTCAATGCCTTTCGGTCCAGTGGCCTATCACACGCAGTCCGACTGGACCACCGATTTGCCTACTGGACAAAAACCGTACGATTACCACAATGACACGATCGGCTTACGACACCTTGTCGTAACTGCCAAGGAGGTGAAATGGTCCGGCAGCAATGCGCCGGTATTCGGATCGGATTGTGTATAATTCAGAAATGTTAATAGAACATAATCAATATATTTAATATACTGCAATCGATATATTATATATATAATTTCAATCGAAAAAGTGCATAATGCATTCCAAAGCATGATACATGTAATCCTGCATAGCCATTACATAACATAATGACGAGTAACTAAATGTAAATATGTAATTATTATTTTTTAATCATAGTTAATTTAATAAGCACTGCTTAATTTCATAATTATAATTCGCAAACTTATGAGTCATGCAAAGTATTTATATTTCATCAGCAACGTTAGTTTTAAATAGATAAATCTGTAGTTTTTCATAAATACTATTTTTTTCCTTCAGCATTTCTATGTTTTTCTTATCGAAGATGGCAACTTGTCAGCTATTCATGATCTTTTTTCTTCTTAAAACATATAAAGAAGACGCAGGGATTCATATTTTTAAGTGAATAATGAGACAAATGCATTATTTATATTTTAATTTATATTGCACTTTATATCCCAATAAATTAATATTTTTTTATAAAGCCTTGTATATTTTTAAAGTTATTAAAAATACTTTTTCTCTAAAAAAAAGCTCAAAGCTGAATTGTTTTCAATTTTTTTATATATATAAAATAAAAAAAATAATTAAACAAACTGTTTATTTGTTGTTTAGTCACAAATGCATTGTATTTTTAAATAAATAATAGATTACCCCACATCAATATTTTTAATCAGTGATAAAAATGCTAAATATTATTACCATAATAATCGAAGAAGCTACGCAGACTCGGAACTGCTTCGAGTCGCAGCGCAACACAGTGCATAGCAACGAGTCCCCCCCCCTCCACCCCGCTGCAGACCCGCATTCAACCATTACACGACGCTGATAACTCTGACGAACAGACAGCGCTCTTGCTCTACAACGCACGACATAACACTAAATATAAATTTTATTTATATTTTCATATACATAATATAATCAATAGACACATTTATTATTATATAAAAATGTATTTTTCCTTACTTAATTCCTTTAGGGGTGCTGCAGCTCTGCAGTATATACGGACGAACCGCTCCTGTTTTAAGTGTGTCTGTTTTTGGTGTAATAATTTCCTTATTTTTTATAAGCAATTTGTTATTTTAAAAGATTATTTAAGCATATTTAATTCATTTTATATTTTTTAGAAAATAAAATAAGAAGTAAAAGTGTATAAATATTTTAACTTAATTTTTTGTGTTCTCTTAAATTAAGAGGAAAACCAATGTTTAAATTACTGTATATCATACTTCAGATAAAATTATAGAAATTATTCGTTCTTTTCTTCGAAAACAGCAACGAAAATATTTCCATATTTAAAAAAAATATCTTTGATAATTTAAATATTTTTTTTTAATATTCAGTAAAGAAAAAAGCTGCAAGAATCTATATCCGGCGTATACGAAGGCTGAGGCATTATATAAAATATATTTTATAAATAAAACATCCTTAAACACAGCAAAACACGCGAAAACTATACGACTGTCAAGAATTCAGCAAATATCCTATATAAATAAAAATGACAAGATATGTCAAGAATATTTATACGAACAGGATATTTTTTTATCGAACCTTGTATTCGTTAAAAAAATAATAGATAGACCCATATACCCAGTCAATGATTTTTAGGACGTTTGTTTCTGGCGTCATAATTTTAAAGGGTTTTCTAAACTTTTGTTTTCTTTTAGACATTCCGTTTTCAATATATTTTCGAGGAACGGATATTTTTTGTAAAGTTATTAACAACGAAGGATTTTTTTATACTATTACTGACAGGATATATAGATAAAGTTATTGTTATTGTTTAAATTTAAATAAAGTCTTAGTATAATTGAGAAATTTAATTATTATTAATACGTATATAAAAACGAAATTAGCGAATAATTAATAACTTTGATTTAAAAGATTTGGTTATGAATATCTAAGAAACACAAGGACTCCATTTAAAAAAGACAAATAATGCCTAGGATTTTTTTTAGGAGTTATAATAATTAAAATTATTATTATAAATTCAAATAAAATAGGGATTTTAATGTAACATTATCATAAAATACAGTAACACATAAAAATTTTAATTTTAATATAATATCTCTATTCTTGATAATTTCAATCAATGATTTAATCCGATTTTCATGAAAATTCATGAAACAGAATAAATTAAAAAAAATAAAATCATAAAATATGTTTAATAATATTGACTCAAATATTTTTTTTTGGCATATTTGCAAAAACCTTAAAGATATTCTGTTAAATATGAATGGATATTTTTTCCGAGTAAAAATTGCTCATTACTGATGACTGAACATCATTGCTTTCAATTGCGTTATATTTCTAACAATGTTTAATTAAAATTAATTTTATCTGAGGAAAAATTTATATATTTTTGAATTTAAAACCATTTATTATCGCCATGTTCCAGCCAAATTTAAATGTAAAATAAATAATTGGCTCATATATTTTAATCTTATTATTTCCAAACGGCGCAATACGAGAATAAGGTGTACCTAAATTTATTTGCAACGTTATATCCTTCAGATTTAATAAATAAATCTTAAAATAACATGAAATTTATATGACATTATTTTCGCACGGCTTATTTCCGTCAGATTTTGCTAAGGCCGAGCAATGCACAGCTAATTGAAAACAAATTTATTACCTGATTAATATACAAATATTTTGCCAATGTATTTATATCAATTTGCAACTCTGATAATAATTAATATGATATAAATCCTGATACACTTATCAAACTACAAGGGGTCTCTGTAGCATATTTCTAATTAATATAGCAAATAAGAATGTAGACTAGACAAAAAATCGGCATAGTTATCACACCTCAAAAATTATACTAATTAACGAGATAAACGCGTTAAAATAATATCGATACGTTCATTATATAGACCGGTGACCATGATTATAGTTAAAAAAAAATGCAACACAATTTCTTAACGACGTAAAATATATGAAAAAACGGTTATAGCGACATATGCTTTTATATTAAATAGCAAAATCACACTTGCCTTGATATAAATTTAATGCCGAACGAAAATGATATGTTCCCATGCGTCTCTAAATTGCACATGTCGAAAATATATGTTAACATACTGCTAATATTATGCAGGTTTTTTTTAATTTGCTACATGTTAGATTTATATTGCGAATTGTGGTTGGTAATTCAAGGATTTCCATTTTTACGATTGCTGTGAATTAAAATTTATATAAATAAAATGGCAATAATTGACTGTTAAATGCAGCTTGAGCGGTTTTGTCGAGTGCAAAAAATTTTCATTAGCATTTCAGCGCCATCTGATTTGATGAAGCAATAAAATGTATGTATGCACATATGTGAGTTCATATGTAAGCTAAAGCTCACTCGTGAGAGGTGGTTGACACTTTTACAGTCTTTTAAAAACAACATTTCCATTAAATTACCAAGAAAAAAATCATATTGCATTAGGTCATCGAGACTAAAGGTTATTCTTCAATAAAAAAATATTTATGTATAATTTCATGTTAACAGTTGTTCAAATAAATTCACTGAAACCATCGTCGGCGATCCTCGTAGCTAAACCAATTAAATAACAAAAAAATCTAAAAAAACACTAGATATTCTAATAATCCTGTACGCATATTGCATTAAGGCTTCCTTCGTTAAAGTTTCTTCTTATTTTTTATTTAAAAAATATGTCTGAAAGCTTTCCTAATTGAAGAAAGGAAAAAATAAGAAAATCTAAAATGATCAAATAATAATCAAATGAAATTCTGAAACAAACTGAAATATTAAATTCTAATAAACTTTACTTTTGAATCAAGAGTTATGACAAAAAAATCATTGAAATTGGTAAAAAGAAGTACAGTATCAAAACCATAACCCATACAACAGATAGTTAAGTAATTATTTATTTATTTATTATATATAAAGACAATGCGTAATTGGCATTACAGAATAACCCAGGTCGCCAATCACGCAAGAAACATAATAATAACCATGAAACAAAAACAGCATATATTAGAATAAAGAGAAGAAAAGAATTATAAAATCTCATATAAAATTTCAACAAAACGACTATATTTGACATCGAATAGCTCTGGTTAGCGGAGAGTTTCTGAGAGCTCCTGTCCTCATATTTGGCGGAAGAAAAGGCACACGCGAACGAGCTCGATGGTAGTGAGGTGGCGCCCATAAGGTCAACTCGCAAAGTACAAGGGGGTTATGTACTGCGCCAACCAATAGCTTAGAGAAGTGCTTTGTCAAGTAAATCGACCTTCTGTTTTCGAGGGTTACATACCCCAGGCAGCCCTGCACCCATGCGCTGGGGTATAAACTTGGGTAGAATCCAAACTCCCTCATGCAGAGATACCTAAGAAATTTCTTCTGTATCTTCTCTACTCTGAGGGAATTCGAGGCGTCAAAAGGCGCTAATATAATGGAATCTGATTCGAGCAAGCTCCGAACCAATGCATGGTATAGCACTCGTATGATTAAGGTGCTACGTTGTGATGAGAATTTCTCAAGACGAAGCCCAACATTCTTGACGATCTCATACACACAATTAGAAATAATAAAGCTAGGGTAAAAAAACCTTGAGTTTAAATAAAATTAAGGTATACCTTAAAAAATTAGTTAAATACCATGATATTCAAGAGGTATAATTTATTATTGTTAAAACAATAAATGTGTTGTCATCCAAGTTTTCATGTAAGCCTTTTAATATAGCGGAATATTCCACGTTAATACCCTTCAATGATCTCGTGAGCTTGAGAGCCTGGTTGGTCACCAATCACCATAATTCAATATCTGGATGCATAACTGCATATTAATTTCGTAGGAATTTTCTTTCAGTGTAATCCAGTTTTCTCTGTATTAAACACTTTTTGTAAATAAATTTTATTCAATTCTTCCATTACATTTTGGTAAAAGTTGCAATGCTCTTTGTTTTTTTTAATAATAAATGGGTGTATATTTAAGGCAATAATTTTTAGATTGAAAATAAACGATTAAAGATCTGTGATTTGTTTAAGGAAAATCTTTTAGTCATTTTACATTATTGCAGGATAGAAAATTCGGCTTTTCTTAAAACCGATCCCTTTTCTTTCTAATATTATACTTATTGTTTTAATTTGCCAAAGAGATTTTTTATTAAATATTCTATCAAAATAAAAACGAATGAATGATGAATTACTTTAAAATCGTTGTTTTTCTTATTCATTATTTCATTTTTTTAGATTATGATATTTAAAAAATCGTTTCGTAAAGGTTTGCCTGAATCCAAACTCTTTGCCTAATTTTAATATCGGTTCAAAGTAAAATTCGAGTAAATAGAGGCATGTGACACATAGAAGATATAACTCTATATAAAATTGAGAGATATATTACCAGAAAAACGCAGAAACACAATTATCATATATTTGTATTTATAATATATTCAATAGAAATATTATTAATTATTATTAAATACTGTATTACAATAACAATATATATTTATAACACGATAGTTATATAAATATTCCTTTAAATTGCTCCTGTATTATAATTAACCAGTTGTTTTCTTTGATAAATACTGTTTGTAATTATTTACAAAATTCAAAGTTTTAAATCTGTGAAAGTTGAGAATTGGAGTTGACTTCTTTAGTTTTACCTTTATTAAATATTCTGTTACATTTTTTTGGGTTTTGTTTTTGTGGAAACTGTTATTAAAACTCGCCGAAATTAATGGTGAACTTAAGCAATATTTTTCGAAGTGAACTCATTTGGTTAGCCATAAATACTGATATTATCTTCAAGATCTACAAATTATTTATTTTACTTATCATGCGTAATTAAGATGTCTTCGGCTATTTCAGAATCATCGAATAACTTCGATGATTTTTAATCCTTCTACCAAGGCTGTCTTTAAACTTAAATTATGCATATATTCTTAATCTCTTATTGGTATAAATTTTCACGTTAAACTGTTTATTTTTCCAGCAGACATTTAAAGTTAAATTTATTTTTGATTCCTAAAAGCACATTTTAAATAATAATATTATAAAAATAATTTATTTTTGTTGCGTAGCTTCTTTATTTTTAATCACATCTTCTTGGATGAATTCCTACATTTTTATTTAAATAATGGTAATATTGTCATACTACATATGACAAATAAAGATTCAATTCATTTCCAAGTTTCGGGTTAAAAGATGATTAACCATTTTCTAATTCATTGTCAGTTTTAGGTCAATTTTCTAAAAGCTCTCGAGCATTTATAATTTTCTTCCACCTTCCTTTCTCAGAATCTTAGTTTCTTTGATATTTTTGTAAGAAATCTGATAACCGCTTTGCGACTTATTCCCACTTAACACGAACGACGAAATTTACCAAAAAAAATATTTTCCGACGAAAAATTGTTTTGTAAAAAATTTTTCAAAGGTATCTGAAATATAGAATTAAAGCGTGCGCTTCAAGTGGCCGCAGTTGTTTACAATTTGTCTTTTTTAAATTTTTTACTAAAAAAATTAAAATACGTCTGTTAAATAAGGTTGCATAAAATATAACAAATGTGTATTTTCATTACGTAGTCTCGACATCAAAAATATTTTTTTCCGATTAAAATGAGGTCTTTTTCATGCTGTGCATCTTCATTTACCATGCTATAGTCTTTAATGCAAAAATAGCATCACGTATAATTCTCATATCATCGAAACGGATATGGCTGCTTATGCAATTCATATCGTGATTAATATTCACAGACCATGAATGAACACACCTGTGTATCACAATGATGCATCTCGAGATTGTTAATAGCAACAGATATGTGCATAGCCAGCAGCAAACCACGGCTGTGCGTTGGTGCTTGAGCAGAGACAGTGGCAGAGTACCATAGCTAACGAGCGAATAAACAGCCGGGTATCTTGCACGTGTACAATTGCATCCGAGCGCATCAACCTGGAACCGACAGTCGCCGAGCGGCATTGCTCACATATTCCAAAAACGTATCGAGAAAAGTGATAGCAGATTTATCAATATTCTAATACTTTTTTTTCGTTAATTTTTATTCCGTAACACCCGACCGAGTGGCACCTGCCAAACCCAATCGAATGAAAGTAGTTATTCGTCAACCTGTCAAAAATCTGTTAATATTTAGAGCAAACCGGTGTCGAGTTTTGTCCACCGGTCGCAAATATTTTTTTTTGTCGATCAAATTACGGCTTTCTATGTAAAACGCCGATAGTTTGTTGACCGGAATGGGTATCAAGGTTCGGCCGCCAGAGAAAAGTTTGCTTCCGGTGCCCTCGAGCTTAAAACATTTTTTTTTTTTACCTCAAGGTCGATGTCAAATTATTTTGAACCGCAAAAAAATGATTAGATCACACGAAATTTACTTATCTGACAATCATTCCGCTATAATAAATAGTAAAAAAATAAGTAATATTCATTAACATTGAATTATTTTATTAAAATTAAAACTTAATTAATACGCAGTTTCGACATCGATTTTATTTCAGTTGATCCTATTTGGAAAGTCATTTGGCATTATTAATATGGATTCTAGATGCGAGTCTATATTTCTGTTAATAATAGAATGGTATTCCGGGAAGAGGGCTTTAATTAACATTGGAACCAATGCACGTTAAAAATTATGACAAGTTGTTGATTTTTTACGACATGTTTTTACTAGTGATAAATAGCAAAGACTGAATAAAAATTTACATTTTCTATACCCGATATATATTCAGAAGAATTACTTCTGAATTGAAGAGAAAAAAATCCACGTAGAAGAAAGGAAATCAGGTATATTTGTATAACATGTGATAGAAAGCCTGGCTTGTGTCTGAAGCTTTCACCGCAATTATAATTTCGATCTATATAAAAAGTAAAAGAATTAAACCAATACTTCTATATATTGCAAAAATTTAATTATATTTCCCATAACTCGAGATTTATATAAAATAATATAAAAAGGCGCCTTGTTCGTTTTCAGATGTCAGCGATATTAATGTCTTTGTTACATATTCATATAACAGTCTGTTTTTGGCAAGCCGAAACAACTCTGGTCCAGTTCCAGCAAATATTATAGAACCACGACAGCTTTTTTCTTTCCAACTACCGTTTACCTTCCACTCTTTACTTCATTATGATCTGCAGAAGATGATACTTTGGCCCACGAATGATGTATCTAAAGTACTTAATTTTACGTGTTTTGACAGAGTACAGAAGCTCTTGCTAATTGTCAAGAAGTTGAAGGACTTTTGTATTCTTGGCGTGTTCCGTCCATAGAATCTCCAACGTTCTGAATGTTGTAAACCATAAGATATTTTCGTCTACAACAAAATTGGAAGATATTTGTTTATTTATTTAGTTAGAGAAGTTATGGTCCTTATTGTTAAAATTTTGGTGGTGCTCTCCGTGCTTACATATACCCTCATTCCATGTCTGCATATATTCTTAAGTCCATGTTTTCATATTATATATACAGGCGGACCATAGCTTTCACACATTCGACTTTCGCACAATTCTCTATTTCGCACATTTTTGAAAAATCGCTTTTTTCAAAAATTGTTTCCAAAAGGCATGGCATAGTGATGGATGAAATGGAGAAATCTTTGTTAGTAATCAAAATCAAAGAAAAGCATCCCTCTAGGTACTTCAATGATTCAAAACAAGAACAACTTGGATTTGTAAAAGTTGGAGGAAGCTAGACTAAGCAGAAGATTCTATCCACAGTGTTTCTTGCCAAGTAACGCGGCTGGTTTTTCAAATTTTAAAACAATGTATTTAACAATATTAAATTAACTGGAGAGAATCAGCTGATGCGGATGGTGCTGCAAAAGACTTTGGTGTGTTCCGAAATTATTGAAGATGGAGGGAATATGCAGGTAATGTTAATGTAAATTAGAGACTAGTTTATTTTGAAGAAGATGCCTAATCATTACGTTATAGGACGAATCAGTTGCCTCTGGTCATAAACCTTCTAAACTTAACAGTGAAGATGTTAATGAGATGATTGGATCTCATTCTGAACCTTTGACTAATGAATTTCTAATGGACCGACAAGAAGACTAAAAAAGAACGAAAATAGTATACAAATTGAAAGTGAGGAAGAAGAACCAGAAGAAATCATCAAGACCTTAACAATAAAAAACATGAACGAAGCTTTTACGCATCTCTAGGATATTTTTTTTAAATATTGGAAGAATGTGATCCCCGAAAGGAGGCATATTTCAAGTGCGATCAATAATAAGACGTAGTACAGAACTCCTCGAAAAGAAAAAAGTGGTAAAGATCAACTAACCCTTAATAGGATTTATTAAGGGAATATATTTTTTTATTTAATATGTACGTAGTTAGGTAAAATTTTTGGTGTTTTTTTTTACATCTCTTACTTTCGAACATTTAACTTTCGCACACATTTCCAGGAACCAATCATGTGCGAAAATCGAGGTCCACCTGTATATTATACAGATTTTAGATTAGTTTGTACCCAGACACGGTTAAATAAACATCTTAGTAAGTTATATATTATTTTGTGTAATTCTACAGCTTTAGTATTTTATCTGTTTATTTCATCATCATTTGTATATCAACAAGATGTATAGACCGCTGCTGACAGATATCAACTTTGGTTTTGATGATTAAAATATGGTGATAAGGGATCACAAGATACCCATCTGATTTGGAGGTTCCCTTAAAGTTTGATGACGACATGCTAAAATTTCTAAAGAAATCGCTAAACTTCAGAAAAATCATCACAAAAACTAGTATGTATTCTCAAAGTCGAAAACACATTAACGTTTAAAAGCGTTTTTTCAGCGAATTGCTACCTAAGGCAATAAATGTAATTTTTCGCTAAGAAACAGAACGATTGTTTCTAACTCCAAAGCTATTAAAATTAACTCTTCGTAATATTCTTGGTGGAATATGAGTATATTTACTTACTATGGATGAATAAAACTAAGCAAAACAATTACTGCAAAAGTGTATTTTGATAATTAAGGAAAATAAATTAAAGCTGCACGAAAAACCCTAATTTATTTAATTTAAAAATGATTTATTCTTAATGCTACAATGCACATTCCTACTACGCTAAAATTAAACGACTAAAATGAGACGACTTTATGAATCCTCTGTATACAATACTTCAGAAAATTACCTAAATTAAAAAAAATATTTGCGTTGAATCACTAGTAGAAACATGTCCATTGGTTCCAATGTAAATTTATTTATTTATTATTTATTTATTTATTGTCTACGATGAATGAATGGCATGACAGAAAGAATCCAAAATCGCCATTCATCCATATAAGATTTTTTGATAAACATTTTATACATATTTTTATTTATATATTGTATTAAAACACTGTAATATTCCCCCAAGTGTCGAACCACGACACAGGTTAATTATTGTTAATTGTTTATAGTTAATTGTTTATTGTTAATTGTTTATAAATAAAACTCAATCAGTCCTCTTCCCAGAATTATTAATATTATTAAAAAATTAATATACGGACTCGCATCTAAACTCAATATGAATAATGAATAGCTAATGATAAATTACTTTAGCTTATATTTTAATTTTTGAATAAAATATGTGCGCAATATACTTTTTGAATTTTTGATATTCCGCAGCAGCCCCAAATATGTAATTGTACGTAATAAGAGTATTTATAATAAAGTTTAAATATGTTTTCTGAATAACCTAATATAATTTTATTATAATTAACAACCCATTTTAATTTTTATTAAGTTATACTATTTTTTGGCTCCACTTTTAATTCTCATCAGAGAAAATTCTTCTTGATTTTTCAATTCAAATAGTTATCCAATATATAGTTGATGATGTTGTACATTAGATTTTTAAATATTTTTTTATAGTAATAGTCTGAGATGTAAAATAACTATAAGATAATAAAACTGATGATAAAATGTCGTAATTACCATTTTTACTATTAATTATATTTTATTTATTAAATAAACATTTTTATTTAAATTTTAAAAGCATCATTCATAAATTACAAAAGATTATTGATGATTACAAAAATACTGACAATGTATTCTGGAAGATATATATTTTATTATGAACATAACAGTAATGTTAAACAAATATAAAATATAAACATATTGTTTAAGTGCTTTATTTTAAAAAAAACTAATTTATTTAGATAAAAAAGTTAATATTATCTTAAAAAAAACTATTAAGTCGCATAAATGCATTTTTTCTATTTTTTACGGAATAAAAATTAGCTGCATGCATTCATAAATCTTTTCAGCATATAATAAAATATAATGATTGATCGATTACTATTGAAATGAAATGCATTATTAATACTTGTCATTCACGTTTTTTCCAAGAAAAAAACACCAACAAAAATCGAACAACCGGCGTAACCAAACAAGCGATAAATAACCACTTAATTAAAACATAAATTAAACAAAATCGACGTTTTTCGACAAGCACAACCAATAAATTAAATTATATTTTAATACGGACACCATGTTTGGGGAAAGTAATTTGCTACCGATCGAACCAGTTTGGATATTTAAAGAAAAAAAAGGCAAAAATCAATGCACAATGGAAACCGTGTAATAATGCGAATCAGATAGCTGATACATATAAAATTAATGAAGGCGTAAATAAAAATGCATGAGGAAGATTAATGCAAACGGGTTTTCCGAAAAACGTGACCGCGTTGCGTAATTCCTAAGTGAAAACGATTATTCTATTTATATTTTTAAATATAGAAATATTGATAGGTCATGTGTTGGCCACGTAAGATGTACGCATTGTGAATAATACGAACGTCAGTCTCGTTTGAATTGAGATTGCAATTATTCGCAAATTTTAATTACGCAATTACACGAAATATTTCCTATAATTATAGTAATATCATTTTTTCAACGTCCTTTATAAACACATTAAATATTTTTTTCGTATATTTATCATATGGATAGTGAAATAATTGGATTATATAAAATATATGCTCATTATATAGCTGGTTATGATATTAATATTTAAATTGATCCCGCGGCAATGAATTGTGCAGATGCGTTCAACGACACAAAGACCTGATCTGGATCCGATCGATCGATCATGTTATTGGACTGGATCATTGTTCGCACGGGGTAAAACACGTTTGCATCATAGTGTGTAACAGTTGAGTGAAAGTGGTCAAGTTAAATTCGTAACTTTTACAAATTTAATGGATCATATATTTTTTAAATAAAAGAAAACAATTAAATAAATATGCGTACATAACGCTTTCACCATTATTTTTTGCCCGCATATCAGAAAAAAGATAATACTCGCGTTTTATTTGCTCTTTGACGAAGCTGTGCAAATTAATGAGTTATCGAATGCCGTGTAATTGCAGTGTAATTATTTAAAAAAATATATGTTTATTAAAAAATAATCTATTTCGTAATTATTTTATGTAATATATATGTTCTAAATAATTTTCTCTTAACGCTTATAATTATAAAATCATTTATAAGTACGTAAAATAAATATAATATATTTTCAAATAAGTAATCATCGGATTTCAAGTGTTAAAATTATGTAGAATATAACATTAAATCATAACAGCATTTTTTGCGTCCATCTCTCGGAACGCATTTATATAGAAAATTATATTTTAAATTAAAGAAATATTTTATAAAATGTTTTAAAACGATTTTAAATAAGAATACATTATTTCAATATTCTACTATTTTCCGAATCACTCAAATCTAATGAATCGTTATTGATGATTAAGTTATTATTATTAATACTGCGAATATATATAAAAAAAATGTACATTTAAATAATTTTTGAGCTCGGAATAAAATAAAAACAAATAATTTCGATCATTTTATTAATATTTTTATTATTTGCAACAAGGGGATAATCTCTCTGTCATCTCATGTATGTATTATACATGGCCTGGATATTCAGAACCGTGAGAACTCCATTAATAAATTTTAACATGAGATAATAATTTCTGCAGAGTAGTGAATGAAAATTAATTGAAAGTAAAAATTAGGATGAATCTATAAAGTTGTGCGGCCAATTTATTTTAATTGTTTATATCAAGAGTATATAAAACGACAGATTCGTAATTATGACAAAAAATGACATAGAACTCTGATTAATAATTGCAATATATTTATTTATTATTATTATGACGTTGTTAACGTTTGTTTAAACTATGATAAATTTTCAACATAGATACAAAGTACGATTTAGTTTATAAACATAATATCAATGGATGTTGGCAACAAATAAATAAACTACCAAAATAATAATATTTTTGCAAATTATACATATTATTATAATAACCCCACATTTATTTAAAAATACAAATTGTCCTTTTGAGAATCCTAAATTTGTCAGTATTTTTTATATAGATTTTTGTTTTAAATCAGAAATATTTCATTATGCTTTTATAAGTTTATTCCATTTCCACTATATGGCAAGTTTAAATGTATATACTTATAACTTGAAAGATAATGACGTCAGAGATAAATAGGATCAGCTGAGAAAGAGTTCCTTGATCTGAGTTTCTTTTGTGCTTCCTAATTTTATTATTTAAAGATAAATATAATTAATAAAAATTAAACAAGTATTTTTTACAAACAATTTCCATATCTTCTGCAGTTTTGCAATCTCTCTTTTGTGTAATGTAAAATGTATCTATAAAGTAAAGTGTTAGTAAAAATATTTTTGTCTATTCGTTGTTCATTTTTTTTCTATTATTTAAACTAGTGATTCCTAGCGGGGGCACCAGCGTCCCCTTGAGGGCGTTTTAGAGGTCTGTGGGGCGTTTATACATTTTTAGCATTTAGGGGGCGCTGCAGGAGTTCGAGTGGGAGTTATAAAAAATAAGGTATTCTTAACCCTTTCAATGCGGCGGGTCTAAACACGATTCTGCATCTGAGTGCAGCACCATTTTGGACCAAATTATTTTTTTGGCGAGGTAAAATTGTATTCACCGTTTACCGCTATATTAGACTATTTTCCTATACGAGATTTATGTAAACATGTTGATTAGGATATGTTCTTCCATCTCAACTAAAAAAATAATGCAATTTTCTTATACCATTACATCCGTACACGTGTATGTGGAACATAATGTACGTGGAACACCCTTAACAACCCCTGAATCGAGATACGTCACTGATACTACTGCGGAGATTTGAATGAAACACCACTCGCGATTTGAATCGTTACTATTAATATTTACATATTACATGGTTCCTATAAATTTCTTGTGATATGTTGTATATTTATTGATAGCTGTGTTTATTAGCTGATTTTTAAAACAAACACCATTACTTAGCTCGGTCTAGTTTACATGTAACGACAAGTTAAAGTTTTAAAGAATTTCGCGCATGTACGACATGCGGCCGCACCCTGGAAACGATTTTTATGCGCATGTACGTCATGCGCCCCGCACGGAAAGGGTTAATTGGTGCTTTACAAATCGATGAGGATTGTAAAAGATCATTTATTTTATTAACTGTGTAAAGCAAATGATTTCGTAAGACTTATCTTACATGCAGAAGTATGTAGAGTTTTAGGATGTACACAACGAAAACATATACCATCTTTTGGATTTATTCGAAAGGATGAATAAAGATCTCCCGAAACTTTAGGGATAGAATATCGGCCTTATTAAACCCAAAGGAGATATACTGAGCTTTATAAATAAACTCAAATTATATCAAAATGATCTTTTTCGGCGTTTCTGATTTGTAAACACTTAGCCATGGGCCTCCAAAATTCATAGGGCCTGGAAGTTCACCTCTCAAAATAAAGATCATAATTTTCCCGTTTCTCGATTGTTTCAAAAATTAACCAGTTTTCAAAAAAACCTTGCTTAGAATGGCAAAATAATATAATGCCTAAATAATTATTAATTTTCTACTAGATAACTACCGTTGGCTTTAAAATTTAAGACATACGGATTTCATTATAATTAATTTGTATTGTAAAATGTTTATTTATCTAATAATTGGTACAAATAAAGAAGATTTCTATATCACATATATTAATATTATTTATTAAATTAGAAAATATTAGGGATTACAAATTTTGTAAGATTTTACTGTGGTAAAGGGGGCGATTCTTTGAATACGGTTAAGAAACACTGATTTAAACCAACGACTTCTATGCGACTTTATAATCCTGTACATTCTTAAAGTTTTTATTTTGTAAGATAAAAAACCATAACTGAAATTACTAAATTACCAAAAATAGGAATTAAGAAAAGAATTGTTAGGCCCGTAGTCTCATTATACAGTGAAATGATTCAGCAAGTATTAAATTATAAATACCTAAGTACAATACATCAGTTCGATAGTAAGCTAGAAGGTAGAAATAAGATGTTAAGATTAAGTATCTTTCAGGATCAGTCTCAGCCAATTATAATCGACTGGAAGGTCTTCTGTACTTTGATACATCATTCGTGGATCAATCGCCTTTTGCAGACCATCACGGAAATAATAGTGGAAGGTAAACAGTGCTTCGGAAGAAAGAAGCTTTCATGGTTTAGTAACATTCGTAACAGTACCGGGTTGAAGGCGTAGAAGAAAAAAATGGACGATTACTAAACAAATATTTTCAGAGATTCTTTCTTCATGACTTTTTTATTGAACATGATTGTTCGTTCAATAATTTATGTATCATACAATATTACGTTACAATCTAGTTATAGTACATTTCTATATACCGCCAATTTCTCTATCAATGTCCACGCAAAACCGCAAGACAATTCATGAAGCACGGAGTGGCATAGAACAAATAGATTTAGATTACAAAATCAGCAATATATTTCTATTCCTGTGCCTAATATGACAAATGTTACCCAATGGCATAAATTTAGCTTTGTTTGCCAGCAATCATATCGGACATTATTGACTTGTGGGCCGATAAGCCGGTATTTTCTGGTCCAGAGCTTTGCAACACTTTGCCATTCAGCAATGGCGACTGATAAGCTATAGATGGAGCCGATTATTAGCTAACACAAACGCTCAGATAATACACGGAGGCGTTGTAATAAAAATAAAAACAAAATTTTCCGTTTCATTATCTTTTCCATATTTACGAGACCTTCGATCGATCGATTTGCATTCACATATTTGCCAGAAAGAATGTGTTCTTGTGAACGAAACCGCTTTTTGCACTTGATTGCAAAAAAATAAGGTATTGAATACAGTATTTGTATGCAATATATTGGTGTGTCGAGAATTCTAATCTTGCACAATACATCAACCTGTCCTTGCTGATTGTTAAATAATATTTTAATGCGTACAGTCATATTGCCAATTAAAATTTTAAAGGATTTAATATCCATTTGTGATTTGAATGGCAAACGGTTATATTTGCGCAATTGAATGATCGAATTAAAATCATAATGAAGGAGATTCAATGCTTTTGGTTGAAAATTGTCTAGAATATCAGTGGCCATTGCTTCCGTCAGTCCTCGGGTTTGGCTTGAGCAACATCCGGAGCCTTGCTCTTGCACGCCATCTGCATGACGGCAAAGCAAGACACGTCGGATGGCTGCAATTAACGACGTCCGTCGGCTGCCCACTTTCCTTCGAGACAACCATTGTGAAACTGAAGACAAATCTGGTAGCCAATCAGTTGGAACATCGCATTTATCACACGTCGTCAGTGTCATTCATCAAAGCGTTTCGCAAATATTCGCTGCTGGGCCAATCGACCGGATGGTGGCAAATATATAGAGAAAAAAAATCTAATTATTTACTATTAGCATTCCATCTTCGTCATCTTGTGATAATACGTCTTGCGAGATCCATACAGGCATTCCCGGTTGTTGAACTGTCAATGATTACCTCACAATGTTTGTTCTTTGTCCGATCCGTGGGTTATAGAAGCATTGTCGATCGGTTCAAGCGCATTCCGCAACCGGTGCATTACAATAAATTATTACTGGCTGATAAAATGAGAACCTTTCTTCCAAATCGTGAAGTACAAGAAGGAAATGTCAGTCATGATTTATTTATTCAATTCGAATGGCTGCTTTTCATAGATCGCATGTCATCACGCCTGTTTACTTATCAGACGAGATGCGATATGAATCAATCGAAATTATTTAATATATTCTAAACATTTATCGAAAGTTTTAATACTTCTTTATAAACATAAAATTGATACGCATTTACAATATTAAATAAAAATGTATCAAATTAATTAATCACTAATTTTATTTTATTTTATTAAATTAAATCGCAGATACATGTATGAAGCATTGTGTGAAATTTAATAGATTTTTAATATATAAATTAAATCAAAGTATTTTTCTAACCATAGATGAGGTGTGCATAAATTATTATTTTAATTAATAATAAAAATTAACCTATTTAAAAATATTTTACATAACTTTTGAGTTATATACAGATCTTATCAAAATTATCGCCTAACGTAACAAATTTAACCTGGCCCTTATTCGAGCATAATTTGTGTAATATTTTAGAATAATTATGATGACATCAAACCTTATTATATATTAAGAATGTTCTGTCAGTCGTATAGTATACTGATATAAATAAAAGACTTGTCTTATTTTGAAATACAACTCAAAATATATATTTGACAGTAAGTATTTGTTGTATATTTTTAGTCAGAAAAAAATAAATAACATCATAACTCTCCCGCAGAGAGGTAAAAGAAGTAAAACAAACTTCTACGTATAAATATACTTTTCTTAAATTAACTAAGAATATACTACGAATTTCTTAAAAGCAAATTGCATTAGATTTGTATAATAAAAAAATGATCCTCCCAATAGCAGATAATTAAAATAATGTATCTTATTATATTAATAGTTAGCTTAGATTTTTTTCCTTATGCGTTTGTTTAAATTTTCTATATTTCATGTTTGAAAATAGTATTTGTTTATTAAGAATATTTGAATTTATCTTGAGTTTCCATCTTTGCTGCAATCCGTAAGCTTAAAAATTCAACAAAATGTTGTTGTGTATCTTTGTGATAAAATATAAAAAAAATTTGTATAAATGACCAGAATTTTACAAGAAAATAAAGATAACGAATATTAAAGATTTGCAAGACATTTCTAGATATTAGTCTATCAAGGATAAGGTTTTATGTTCCTGAGAATAAAGTATAGGCTTTATTTAAATGAATCAAGCATAATTTTAACGAATTTTTAATTAAATATGTAACGTGAAATTGTTTTTTGCTCGAATATAAACCAAATCAACAGGAAATTCACATACTAATTAATTTCTTACAATATTTTCGAAAAAATTTACACCTAATAATTTATTGGTTTCTTAAATTTTAAGAAGAGCGAAGAATAATTATGTATTTAGTATACTAAATACATAATTACAAAATTACATACAATAATTATGTATAAATAAATACATAATTATTCTTCACTCTAGATTTTAGATATATAGATTTTATAACCATGATTAAACATAAAGTTAGTTTAAAAAAATCTTTCTAAAACGTATTATCTCTAAATGAAGACTTTATAATCTAATAGCTATTTATGATAATTTAAATAATTTAATAAAAAATATTTGAACAGTTCTACTGACAGCATAGACAAAAAAAAGATTTAAATATTTTAAGAAATAATCAAAATCAGCATTTATTACACATAAATATTATATTTTATTTGAAAGATTAGAGATAATTGATTTCTGATCTATTATCATTGGTAATAATTTATAAAAATCTGTAATTACATACTATTTAGGACATTTTAGATTTTAGTACTTAAACTAATCAAAGCTTGTTCGCATTTTCCGATTAATTTAAAACTATCATCATCTAGTTTCCAGCATTTTCATTTAAATTTTCTATTTATTTAATTCTTATATAAAATACTCATTATTAAATCAGCAAGCATTAAAAAAGAATTAGAAAATTTGTGTAGAAATGGAAAGTATTTATATATTTTTTAATAAGGCCATATTTTTTTCTTGTTGTTAATTTCTTTACGTATAACACACGTATAATTTATAACTGATTATTATAATAATATAAAGTGAAAAAATATAATAAATTTTAAATTTTATGTATGTAGAATTATATATAATTGAGACTTATCAGATCCAAAAATAAAATTTATGTCTAAAATATCGAAGAATCATTTTAATATATGTAAAAAAAATCGGTCAATTTTCTTTTTCATATTTTTTTCTTATGGTTTAGGTTTTCTTATAAAAATAAAAATTATCAGACCAAATGCACTAAATGTTTTTTGTCTTTTTAGATATCTCCCTGTTTTTCTAAATTGTCGATAGATAGCTATGACGTTTCATTTTTTAGTTATCCATATTCGCCTTTTTATTGTTGGCTCACAATTTGTGTTACTAGTAAGTAAAGATCCGATATATAAAAAAATTCTTCAACCTTCTCTAGATCTGAAAAAATAAAGGATCCGGATATATGATTGCTTATAATAAGTTCATAAAACCGTTCAAATATATAGATAAGATTTCAGTTATTTTTAAATTGGATAATTTCACATTCATTAATTATTTATATGATATGAAAAAAAATAATACATACTCGGAAACTGTGACAAGTGTTAAAAATCTAGTTAATGCAATAAAATACCACTACGCCATAAATGGCGATTCTATAATATGACTTTAATAACATATTACGAACACGTATACTTATAAATATTTTAATTTTTCATATACACATGTATCAGGTGTCGGAAAAGCCGTGTCTGAGAATTCCGTAATTTTAATCGATTATGGTAAAAGCACAACAATGTCATTCGACATCTGTTTCCAGGCATTTTTTTTCGGAATAGAAACGCTTATCTACAAAGATCACTCGGTCGATAGGCATTAGTGGATTTCTATGCCAATTATCGGTTGCGCAATCGAAACGTATCGGATTCTTATATGGTGAGATCTAGATACGAAAATAAAATATTTAAAATCGCTAAAAACACTGAGACCATTATGTCACACGTTATCTATGCGATCGTGTAACGTGTTGGCTGCGGGGTTTTTTATGCAAAAATTATCGCAGAATCGGATTCGTGATGTCCCACTTGATTTTGAGACAAATTGTATCACGATTTTCGCAGATTTTCATAATTCATCCGACATAATGAAATTGATTTTACGTATTTTATGTACATGTTATACAATATCAAATTCGTAGTTATTGTTATTTAATAATATGTCATATACAATTAATTATATATATTTTTTTATAATATTTCTAAACCGCTTTGTTGAATTACTATTCTAGGCCGTAGACTGGACACGATTAAAAAGTGTTCCAAATACTATACAGCCGAGAAATAAAATGCAAAAAAATGCTTTCTTAACTATTTTTAATTGATCATTTATTCGATGCATATGTGACATGTATCGAATGTATGAAATATTAATTTTAAAAAGAAAAATTGTGAAATTTTCCCAACATTGGGCACACACTGATTGCGGTCGGTTATTACTCTCTGTATACACACAAAAATATATCGTAACCGAAAAATGGTACTTTCCATTATTACACCTAATAAAAGCGTAATACCAAAATTGGTTATAACTCCTAGAATTAATTTGGTAAAAAAATTACATTCATCGCAGATAATCAGCCACGCGGCGCACATGATTTTCGCAATTTTCCATATACATATTTATTAAAAATTGCGAGCGAACCCTGCATAACGCTAACATTTCATTAATTGGCAAAAATTAACACATCGCAATTTTGATAATGCTGCATTATTATGGAGATTCGAGATGTTAATCGTCGCGAATTAATAAGATGATTCATAAACGTTCACGTATTAGAAAGTCGTCGGATCTTAAAGCGATCTGTCTCGCTAACAAAACGGTCGTATGATTTAATTTTTGTTTAATATCAAAACTAGTTTTTACACGGTATTGCCCAATTCGAATCTACATACCATCCAAACCACAGATTTAATTATTTTTCTCGAATTACAATCATTACTAGACCACGTCTCGGTGTTGTAATCTAGAGACACTTTTGCCCGAAAGCTATTACACGTTCGCAAATGCGATTTATCCTTTTAAGGTTTTAATTGTTTTTTGAGAGCGGTGGCCTCTCGACATCATAGCCAAGGTTGATAACAATAGAAACACAAAGAGCGACTGGTAAAAAAAATAATAAGAACAGTACGAAAATTGTGTTTATTTTGCGTATAGAAAAAAAATTGATCGTGTAACGATTACTAGTTAATCCGTTGGTTTGGTAGTGCGAATAGGAACTATAGTATTTTAAAAAATTCTTGACCTGGTATAGTTATTTAAAAAAATATATAATGTCTTGGACCTTGATAGATCATGTTAGATATGTGAAATCAATTTAATTTAATATTTTATATAATATAAAAATTAATTCAGATAATAATCAGTTTAGATAGAGACATTATGAAATATTTACTAATACTTAAAAAAAAATTAGCAATGTTATAATAATAATAAATGTATAAAAATAAATAAGTATTTTATTTATTAGCTATAAAATGCCTTATATATTTTTTTAAATGTCGTCGTTAACTAGTTCCATAAATATATGAGTATTTACTACTTGTAGATGCGAATTAAGTTTCAACGATTGGTTTGGTCTTTCAAAATCCTTGCCTATTATATTAAATTAAATAAAATCATAAAGATTTTTCTCTCACCTCCAAGATAATATACATTAATTATTTATTTCCCATTTAAGTTTGAGCTTGCCACGCAAAATAATTCAAGATATATTTAAGTCGGTATTTTATTTAAACAAATTATAGATTAAATTGGGATAATTTAGAAAAATAATGATGATATCTGATATTCATTTTATAATAAAAGTAACACAATTAAATACATGAAAATACTAATCATTTACTAAGGTTTTTGACTTAATAATCAAAATATTAAACATATTAAAAACGTCAAGAAAAATTTGAATTGATATATTTAATTAAACTTCATACATATTTTTAGGTATGTATCTTTATAACATTAATTTAGAGATAATATTTCAAGGCGATGGTCTTTTATTAAAAGTATAGTAAGAAAATCTAAAGTTTTATTTATTAAAAAAAAAACTATAGATTCTATTTCCCGGCCGATTAAAAAAAACAGTTATCATTTATTGAAAATAAGTCAAAATTTATAAGGTAATAATCCTTCATAAAAAAATAAATAAACTTTTTGATAGCTATTGACAAAAAAAAATGATATCTAGTTATAATTCAGAAGAAGTAGGTTTGGATAATAAACTAAGGTTGATAGAAAAAATCAGAAGCATTGCCCGAATATACAACAGTCTAGTAAATGCTTAAAAAAATACAACCGTAAAACAATTAAAGTGATCATAATATCCGACAATCTAAATTTTCATCCATGAAAATGGAATCTGAAATAACCTTTTTTGGAAAACCCTTAAATTGCAGAAGAAAAATAGGTACTTTAATTTATTCAATGGAGCAAAAAGCAATGGCTATCAATGAGTCTGGTGACAATACCAACCCTTAAGATCAACCTCTTATCGATTTCGATCGAGATTAAAAAAAATATCTGTATAATGGGACTTCAAGGGCATAATTATTTTTTTAAATATTAAATTTGTCCCAACGATTAATGCAACACTTCATTGTAAACAACTAGACCGTTTAGCAGCTGAAATAAAATAATCAACCCTCCCTCGTGTATCGAAGACAGTTTTTTTCACATCAAAAATAATCTTCGCCCACAAAAATACGGAAAAAACTAAACGATAATAATTAATAGACATCGTATGAAAGTCAATTCGTCATTCTCCATATTTTCTAGATATCGCTTCGTCTGACTATCATCTTTTCAGATTGATGCAACGTTATTTAAATAAAGGAAAGAAAATGACGACGTTCAAAATGGACTAAGTAAGAATTTTACTTCCAAACCTCAAATAAAATGTTGCTATAAAGGTATAAAAATGTAATATCTGCTATTGAAAATTATAATGTTAGAACAATATGTAAAAAATACAAATTTTAGAAGCATTCATTTTACTTCTTTCTTTTAAATTCTCCTAATATTATGGACAATTAATAAAAATATTATTAGCAATTAATTTATCATATATTTGAATCTTTAATTTAGGAAATGTAAACCTTTTCAATTTAACCGAATTGCTCAAACAGATTGCGATTGGCGGCTGGCTGTGACTCACACATGTGCGTGACACATGCTCAATGTGCCACGTGCCACTCATCGGGGCAGGGTAACCTTTCTGAGAAGAGCGTTAAATTTTGTTATTATTTTTTTACTCTAATATATCGAATTAATATTATCAAGTAAATCCTTAGAATAACTCAAAGTTTTGTAGATGTGTCAGTTTTGGGATTTTTTTTTTTAATAATGAAAGTTATTCTGCATTTATAATCAAAAGATAGAAGAATTTTACGCAGTAGATACTCAGGTACAATTAAATTACATGATTTTATCTATATGTATTTTCAAAACCATAACAAGATTTGAAGATTAGGTTTAAATTAACACGGGACATTTATTTAAACTAAAGAAATCTTAAAAAAAAAATAAAAGAAAAATAATATTAAAAATAAAAAGTCACGTCTTATTTTCAAAGGGTAGTTTTTAAAATAGGTTGTTTTTAGTCCTTTGACGAGTCAAGACGTGTTATTTTATTGTGTGCTTGTCGAGAAACGTCTCCGTCTGTGTTCAATACAAAAAAAAAGTTTTTTTACTCCACCCAATCGCAATGGACGAATTTGCTCCTTTAGAAGACCATTTCCGAAACTGCATACTCTTCCAGTTTGACTCCAAGAATAGCGCAACTATCGCTACAAGAAATATTTGCGACATGTATTGAGACGTATTAGATGTCAGAAAATGTCAATGCTGGTACAGAAAATTCAAATCCGAAAATTTTGACTTAAAAGATGAGCCTCGAAGTGGACGACCCTGTACGGTAAATAAAGCCGCCATAAAATCTGAAATTGAAAAAATAACCCAGCTTTGGTCATCAACTAACAAAGCAATGGTAATTATTGTTTGAAAAAATAAATCAATAAATGTTTAAAAAAATGAATTTGAATTTTATTGAAAAAATACGACGGGACTTTTTACTACACCTAATACATTGTGGTCGCTCCATTATTTTTTATAACAACTTGAATCCAGGGCGGCATTAAATCCATCCAAGATTTTATTATTTCTGCCGTTATTCTTCCATAGACATAGATAGTTATTGATCTTATTAGTGATTTTAAATTTAATCTCCTTTAAACTAATTGGTATATTTTACTTGTAACTACTAGCTTAAATCGCGCAAATAAATATCAATCGCGATGCACAGTAGACCTGATTCGTTTTTAACATCTAACATTCAAAAGGTTATGATTTTAAAAATAATAAAATTTGGCCCGTTCCTATAAAGTTTGGTGACCCCTGTTATAAAGTATAAATATATTTTTTGCTTTTACTATCCAATAAATGTTAACGTTGAAGTAGTTCAATTTTCAGCTCAATATGCTAATAAATAAAATCAATTATAACGCTTTTTTGTAAAAACTTTTTTGATCGGAATTCGCCCCGTAGGCAATGTGTTAAGTGAGAAAAAACAAATCTAAATTAATAAACAGGCTTTAACTATAATTATAGGATTTTAATTAAATTTTAAATAATGTACGATACTGTCGCTGAGCCGAGGCACCACGCACGATTTGAATGGTTATATTTATATTTTACATGGTTGCTATAACTTTCTTTTATTATGTTGTATATTTATTGTTAGCTGTGTTTATGAGCTAATTTTAAAATCCAACAACGTTGCTTAACTCA
Organism: Philopotamus ludificatus; assembly: GCA_022495035.1. Taxonomy (NCBI): domain Eukaryota; kingdom Metazoa; phylum Arthropoda; class Insecta; order Trichoptera; family Philopotamidae; genus Philopotamus; species Philopotamus ludificatus. The sequence continues at coordinate 27,610 of JAGXCT010033841.1, read as the reverse complement.
CTCTAGTTTTCATGTAACGACGAGTTAAAATTCGAAAGAATTTCAATCATGTTCGTCATACTCGTGGGATTGAAAGGGTTACGAAGAATATCTGTATTTTAATGAATAATAAAAAAAAATATAACAATACCGAAAATGAATAATAATCGTATCGTATAATCTTTATATTAAACTGAATGATAACTGTATTGTTTATATTAAATATAATTAAATGCCATATATTAGGTGTAGTAAAAAGTCATGTCGTATTTTCAAAGGGTATTTTTAGAATCAGTTGTTTTTAGTCCTTTGACGAGTCAAGACGTGTTATTTGATTGTGCGCTTGTTAAGACACGTCTGTGTTTAGTACAAAAAAAAATTTTACTCGACCCAGTCGCAATGCACAAATTTATTCCTTCAGAAGACCATTTGCGAAACTGCATACTCTTCCAGTTTCACTTTAAGAAAAACGCAACTATCGCTGCAAAAAATATTTGCGACATTTATGGAGACGTATTAGATGTCAGAAAATGTCAATCCTGGTACAGAAAATTCAAATCCGGAAATTTTGACTTAAAAGATGAGCCTTGAAGTGAACGACCCTGTACAGTAAATAAAGCCGTCATAAAATCTGAAATTTAAAAAAAAAACAACTTCAACCATCAAAGAACTGTCAAATATAACCGGCACAAATGATCCATCACACAGAAGTGTCTGAAAATGTAAGATTCAAAAAGAGATGAATCTATCCCCACGCGTTGACCGACCGTAATAAATCGCAGAGGAAAAAACATGCGAACATCTGAAAACGCCAGAGCTTACAACACCATTTCTTCGAAATTTAATCACCGGAGATGAAAAGTGGGTGTTGTACTCGAACATGAAGAGAAAAAAACAATGGCTTAACTAAACATCTAACAGCTAACGTAAACATCCGATTCCAACCCCTAGAGCAGGATTGCACCCGAAAAAACTCTTGCTTTACGTTTGGTGGGATTCTAAAGGAATCATTTACCACGAAGTTTTAAAATTCGATCAAACTGTAACGGAACAAGTATTCTGTGACCAATTGGAGCGATTAAAAGCTGCATTTCATAGAAAAAGGCCGGGTCTGCCGAGAGAAGAAGAAATCTTCCTCCTCCACGATAATGCGCGTCCCTAAGTCGCAGATTTGTCCCTAAAAAAATGGATGATTTGGGTTTGGCGGCTTTACTGCATCCTGGTTACTCGCCAGACTTAGCCCTTTCAGACTACCATTTGTTCCTTCTATGGAACACTTTTTTAAAAATAAATCATTCCAAACAGCAAGTGAAGTGAAATCGGTCACATCTGATTTTTTTAATTCCAAGTCAGGATAATTTTTCAAGAAAGGTATTTTAAATTTTGAAAATAGATGGCAGAAGGTTATATAATGTAATGGCAAATATTTTTTGTTAAAATAAATCAATAAATGTTTAAAAATACGACCGGACTTTTTATTCGCATATATATTTCATATTTAAAAAAATGATTTCGATAAATCTGTATTTATGATTACAGAATACCGATTGACAAACCGATCAAGAGATCAAATCTAATCGACAATCTACAACAATTACGCAATAAAACCGAAATTTCCATGAAAATTCGATTTATTCACGTATTTATTTTACACCGGTGTCGTTTTGCACGACGTTAAACATTGCAAAAGCGTTAACTATGACTGTGTAAAATTGAGAGCATTGTCTGTTCTTAAAAGTAATATATACCTATAATCATTTCAGACAATATAGTGTTTATAATCGAGTATTTATTTTAATGGCACGTTGTCAAAACGGTTCAATTATACTCGACTTATGGTGAATTGTACGCCGTCTAATCACATATAATAACAAATAACAATTGTGTTTGCGGCCAGCAAATTTGACAGGCTTGACATAAAAGAAATATAATAAAATATACGAAATTCCGGCGTAGATTCAGAGCATTCAGGAAGACATTTTATTGATATTTATATAATATTATGAATAATTATAACATCGTTAGCTGTGAACAAAAAAAATAGCGTAGATAGCCTCAGGATATTTTGTTCGAACGTCCTTCATACATTTTTTTATTCGTATTATTTCTTTAGTGCTGTTTAATGCTATACTTAAAATTGGGTGGAGGTGTCACAATATTTTTATATTCACTTATATATATTCGTTGGGTAACGTATAATTTTTTTAAATATATCTTTTTGTCTGTAAAACAGCCTTGATTCGGCATACCGATACCGATTATTGAATCATTCATATCGATATCACAAGCAATTGGACTAATGAGATTATGTATGAATACTTAATGATTCAATTGTATGTCGATAAAAAATGATACATAATGCGAGATAGAAAATTTTTAATTCACACGTCAAGAAATCTACTAATAACTACTGCGACCTTTGCATACATGTCAATCGGTTTCATAATATGGTTATTTATCAAATAACATGTCAAACATTTGAACCATGTGCAGAATCGATTAGGATAATTAATAATTTTGTGGGCAGCCACTAACAATGTACCATATATCGAATCTCATTAGACAAAACAATCGATTGTCTATCAATCATTGCGATAATGCTAATGAAATTTTTAATACGCGACCCTGAATATTTAGGAATTTATTCTAACGAGTTTAATTTATATTTTCTTGTTGATACTTCCGATGGTTTTATTATTTTCTAAGACACATAACTCACGTGATACAGATTAAATGCATAAATTAAGAGTAAAAAAACGGGTATACCTTTCTACAGCAAACATGAATATTAATGGCGGAGATTTTTAAAGAGAACGCCGACGTTAATGGCGTATGCGTATTGATCGAAACTTTCAACTATATTTAAATGTGTTTTTTTTTATTATTATTTATTAATTAAGAGCGTGGAAGAGGAAGTTGATAGTTCGAGGATATGATATATGGCGTTTTGTAATTAGCGCAGTGCGCCGTTGATGGTGAGCTGTTATTAATTAATTGGCAAGGTGCGAAGAGGTTGATGAAATCAAATTGCATCAATTAATTGCAGTGGGTATCATAAATTATTATATAAATATTTATGAAAGTGATTCTGAAAATGATATAAACGATTTTTTATTGATTTTTTATTGGTTCAGCAACATTGCGCGAGGTCGGTATTTGCAAATGGATGACATTGTTCCATAAAAAAAGTATTGTAAAAACAGGAAATCCTAAACTAGATGCAATATATTATAAATAATAAATTAATTATAAGAAGAAAGTAAATAATATTTTTATTAGTGAGAAAAAGTTTTTCATAACAACGATAATAATTTTCTGATCTCTAAATATTAGGTAAACCAAAAAATAAGAAGTTGCTGTTTAAAGAAAGCATGTCCGTTAATTTTAACTATTATTTAGCATTATTTATGAGTAATAAATTTATATTATTGTTAAGGATATAACGTCCAAACCAGAAATTGACGCATGATGCTTCCGATATCATATACTAGTTTTTTACAACCATGTCTGGAATTCCAGCAAGGTCACTAAAGCCATAAAGTAATAGTGAAATTCTGATAGTGCGTAGATATCAATTTCAGTTTCAAAGGTTCAAATCGGGAAATACAGAGCTAAAAGATACGCCATAATATGAACGACCTTCCAAATTTGATGATACATGGTCGTGTTGGATCCTCAATTAGCTATCGAGGAATTTTCTCATTGATTCAAATCTCCATGGTCTACTGTAAGTATATAACAAAGAAGAGAAAAACACATGTGTCGAGACACCAAATTGTAATTGGACATAAGAAATGTATCATTTACGATAACATAAGTCGAAATAGTCAATGACTTAAGTGCATTTGGTGAGACTTAAGAGGAATAATTCATTACGAATTACTAAAAACGGATAAAACAATTTCTGCAGAAATAAAAAATCAAACGTAAGATTATCTTTAACAGAACGATGGTTTTTTTTAGCACGCCAAAAATTCAGGAGTTAAGCTGAGAGGATTTCCTCCTTTTGATCACTCTTTCTTCAAGTCCATTAGGCACACATTAAAAGAAAAATGTTTTCTTAATATAATTGAAGACGATGTATTTCGTAATGGGAAAGTTTATACAAAAAACGAATTAAAAAACCACACGGAAAATGAAAAACAATTTCGAATAATGATGAAAATTATGTTTAACCCTTTTCACTATTTTTGGTCGAATCTACGCTCTATACTTATTAATTGTACACCCATCCCTCGCTTAAGCGAACCTATCTTCCGTGTTAACACGGAAGATAGGTTCTGCTAGATCACCGTGTTATGCAAAATTAACAAATGTATGAAAATGAGAGGATAGGTTATATTTTAGAAATATTAAAGAGATAGATAGATAGAATTGGAAATTTATTGAAACATTATGAACATAGATAAAAGATATTTATTTCAGGTGTACTA
>JAGXCT010033841.1:0-22459 GCA_022495035.1 Philopotamus ludificatus | reverse complement strand
CAATAAATAACAATAAATAACAATAAATAACAATAAATAACAATAAATAACACCAAATAACAATAAATAACAATAAATACCAACAAATATCAATAAATACCAATAAATACTAACAAATATCAATAAATACCATCAAATATCAATAAATATTAATAAAAAAAACAATAAATATATTTTTTTAAATATTTTTCGCCTTTTACAGGAATGTACAAGTGTGTAAACAAAATACAAGGTCGGCAATCTGGGGACAAGATAATTGTTGAAATAGCGACTACACCACTGTATATCAAAATTAAATTGGTTTTTCTGTTTTTTTTTTAAACCAAACCGGTTATTTATTGAATGTGTTTTTCATTTATTAAAATAATCACTAATCAGATTTACAATTAAATAATATATTATAACAAAAAATAAAACATTTAATGTAAAATAATTCAATTCACTTACTATTTTTTGAATAAATTCATTATTAATACAATAATACATATATATATATTATTTTAAATTTGTAATTTCTCATTTTATTATTATATGGTAGATAAATCATTTTTGCACGTTTTCTTAAACGAAAGTTTATAGAATGCAACCTTACAGAATAGGAGAAACAAGTATTTAAATGAATTAAATTAAACGATTTTATTACACGATAATCTCTGAAACATATCTCCTGTCTAAAATGAAAATCGAGAGTATATATTTGGTTGATAATTTATGATACATAATTAATTTATTAATTTATTAAACATTTTAAATATAATAATTTTGGAAATTGTCATTTTTAAGTTTCTATTTCTTAATAAATCAGAATTTAAAATTTGAAGATCGATACATATAGCTACTATTATTTTAAATTAAGCGTTTAAATAATAATATATAATATTTCTCCAATAAATACTATTTCTTTAGACTTATTTGTAGTTAGTAGTATTATTTTTAATTTAGATTTGATTTAATTTTTTTTTATTATATAATTGTAGAGAATGAGTCATTTTGATCAAGACGATAAATTTATCAATTCTCTCTACATCCTGGTAATTTCCCATTGCAGACCAGAGCGAGTTCATCTCCATATCTCGATTACACAATCGAAAATTTAAATAATCGAATTTCCCCGAATTGAGTCATCGCCCAGAAGCGGTCATCGGTATAAACGAGTGCAAGTACAAAAAAAATCGTTTAAAATTTTATACATAACTGTGCCAAATCACGCAATGGGCGTTGGTCACCCCCGATAACGAAACAGTTGAACGCCCCTGCCACCGCTATACCACTCTCGCTCTTCGACAATTAATTCTTTTAGGTATAACGAGTGCGTGTAAATTATGCGATTGCGCTTCAAGAAAGCGTAAATTATCGCTTTCAGAACCGAGTGTTGCCAATGGGATGTTATTAAAAAGAAATATATTTTTAAAATCACGTTATGCAAAGCTCTCCAGATTGATATTCGACCAGCGCAGAGATTCAATTGTCGTAATCTGATTGACAGACTCCTTTCCCTTTCCTTGGCTGATGAATATTAATTAATCAATTTGTCAAAGGAAAGCGGTCGTCCGTGCCAATTGTCGTCGACGCCTGAAGAAATGAATAAGGGAATGACTTTGTCAGCGGCCGTAAATGGACACGAATCACAACGAAGAAAGTGATGAATCGAAAGATTTACGATAGCCGTGGTAATGCACTTGTCTTGCCGAGTCGATGCACGACGAGAAAATGTGTCGATTTCAATATTATGACGACTGATAATTTTGTGGCTTGGATGTCAAAGATTTGTTGAGTTCAGTGTGTAGAAAGTACTTGAAAAAATATTTATTTAAATAAAATAAATCATAGGAAATCAAATATCAATAATCTGAAGCCAATATAATTTTTAACGAATTCTTTGCATACTAAATTATTTATATTAATTCCATAAAAAATAATTCTACTAGTTTTGTTGGCGTAGATAAAAAAAATAAGTTAAAAAACACATATATTATCTATATATAATTAAATATTAATCAACAAAATAATTTGCATAATTTTCTAATACTGCCGGCGTAAAGGAAGTTGTTGATCTTTTTTAAAAAAGTCCTTCGATTTTTCGAAGTGTTGATCAAGCGTCTTCTCCGTCAATTCATGAAGAACCCAAATTCCTTGCCTATGCAATTTTCTGAAGATGATCTTGAACTGTAGACCATGGACAGCCAATCTTCAACGATAGTTCCGTAATTATTTGACGAGGATCTGAATCCACGATCGCCTCCAGGATATCATCATCTAATTTTGGGACTCTCTGTTTTCGTGAGACATCTTTGAGATTCATATTTTCATTTTTTAACTTTTTATACCATCGATGATACGTTTTTAGTTTCAGAATAAGGATGGAAAAATAATACTAAATCGTAAAAGAAAATAACCGAAAAATAAAATATTCATCCATAGCTTTAACGTAATAACTAAACTAGTGTGTTTCCGAGACCGTGTCTCGACTTAAACTATGAATGAGCTTATCGAATTTTGATTATTTTTCGGTCCCCCTAATATATCCTTATCATGAAAAACTTTCATTTCTTTCAAAAGTCTAAAGAATAAATATTATAAATAATCATTTTACGCAATTGCAGAAAAAAAACAATATTCGCTTCTGTTGCCTATTGCACGATGTATTTTCTCGTTCGCATCCGGTTCGATGTTGCTAAGTGCTAATAAAACATACTAGTGACACGTGCCGCAAGAATTCAATCGTCGACGTGTGCTAAGTCTGCGGTGAGACATCGCCAAGTGCTTGTACTATTTTCTCAGCATAATGATTAGTAGAAAAAACAATTATATATATACTATTTTTATTTATAAAATATTTTTTTTAAAAAGTCAAGATATTGATGTATAAATAATATTAAATACAGTCAACTCCTGTAAATCGCTGATTTCTAAAAAAATATTTTTAAGGTCAATTTAGACACATTTCCGAGCGAAATAAAGATCACAGTTCTATGGTTGACAAGGATTTTTGGAATAAGCAGCGATTTAGGGAAAACGCTATAGGAGTATTATAATCAAACAATCAAAAAACCAAAAGAACACAGCGATCTTAAAAAATTGTCAGTGAAAAGCTTCTAATTTTTTTTAGTATAAATACATAGGATATCACGGTAATTTCATTGGAATTTTCCGAATGATTTAAAAATCATCGTCTAGTTTTCAATATTTTTTCTTAAATAGAAAAACATTCATCACTTTCATTATTTATAAAAATAATTTTTTATGCATATTTCATTACGTATTTAATTAAAATTTGGATAAAAGAAAGTTAAAACGCATTCATTGTAGGTAATTAATTATGTAAAATTAATCAAATTGATTAAACATTGAGAAGTCGAAGATGATTAAATTCATTTTGTAAAAATTCATTACCAGCATCGAATATCGTCAGATTAATATTCTCATAATAATATTATTAATAAATTAATTAAATTCTGCATTAATCTTTATAATGTCGAAGAAAAATTCTTATAAAATAATTATTAAACATTGCATTGATTTTATTTGAATATATGTAAAATTAGCATTCAAAATGCAGCTTTAAAACTACTACGACGTCCGAAGGTAAACCCCTTCAGACGTCTATCCCTTTATAATGGAAAATAGATCTCAAGCACTTCAAGTCAATTTTTAATAAAAAAAAATAGATTACTCTAAGAATGAAAATAGTTATACATAATATGCTTCAGTATTTGGTCGATATTTTGGATTTTTTTAACTAATCAATATGACGCGTAAATGACAAGCGCACTCCTGGCGACGTTTCACTCGCACTTAGCATATTGTACCGGATGCGAGCTAAAAAAAACACTGCGCGCTAGGCAACAGGAGCGAATATTGTAGTTTTTATTATTTTTATTCGTAATTATAGATTACAATAAATATTTATAATATTATTAGACAAATGCAAAATGTTTGTGACATGTAGTAGATAAAAATAAAAAACTTGGGGTGCCAAATATACTCCTTCGGCACGGCTAGGTTAACATTTATTGATTCTCTTCATATGATTTTTACATGTTAATTTTTACATGTTAATTATTAAATGTTAATTATTAGCTAAAAATTATATTTTTACAGTACGTTTTCCTTAATTACCGGTTCCTTCAGAATCCGATTACAACGTTATATCTTCGACACTTTAATAGTTGATTTTTATGACCGTTACTTCCTGAGACAATTTTTTTCTGGCCACTGTTGACCGATTTTATACTCCGATAATTAAACGAATTTTAATCTAGAGAACGTGGTACGCGATACTTAAAAAATCGGCAATGCCATTGGCTACGGAATTTGGAAAGTAAATTGGACAAGTTTCGCGACAATATCGAGCCAACAAATCATTAAAAAGTGTCCGTGAATCATCCTGTATCAATGTTGCGGTTATTTACTAACGAGCCGTATGCATGCGTTCCCACAGTGCAATCACTCACGAAACAACGCCCAGAAATCATTGATCTATCTATCTCTCGATAATTATTCATAGCCATTATCTAGCGCGGTAGATCGTTTATCAAAAAATTAAAGAATTCGATACAATTCCCAAGAAAATATCCGGCTGTGCCTTTCTTATTCGCGGTCGACCTTCATTGTCAGTGCTTTTGAACCCGCGCCCAATACACTCGGAGATATAATGGATTTCCATATAACAAAAAAATATAATAAGTAACCCGGCAATTTCCGTAATTGCTGCGAACCGAGAAACACTTCTGTTTTCGCCGAAGAAATTATCTCGGCAATAAATAAGTAATAAGTAATAACTGGCCGCGGCGGGGTGTGAATGTGTTCCATTTGCAGTTGTGCGGTTTATTGAAAATTATTGTTCGGACGTGTTATTAGTTGATTTGTGATTGGTGTCGGTATACTAACCTTCGATTTTTTACGAAAAAATAACATACTAACGTGTAAATTTAAATAATATGAGGCAAAACATATATATGTAACATATAATAATCGTTGAAAACCGCCTACTGTGACTTGTAATAAACTTTTTTGTGATAAATACATGCAACAATGATTGTTACAATTTTTTATATCAACAAAAAAAAGTATTTCCTTTTTATATACCTAATGTATTTAATAAATTAAATATATTTTTTTTCTTACATGTAATCATGTTCGATCAATTATTATAAAAACATATTCAGTCAGATTTAAATTTAAAACATAATATTTAATACCTCAAGAGTGGGAAAACACCTCATGAGCAGACGGGCTTCGTTAGAGGAAAAGGAACCCGAGAGAAAATTCTCAATATCCGCCATATTATAGAGAAGAGCAGAGAGTTCAACATAGCGGTGGTGATGTGTTTCATAGACTACAAAGAGGCGTTCGATTGCTTGAATTGGAATTGTTCGTCCTGAAAGAAATAAGCTCACCGAACACAACTGAAGGCTGTATAAGAAAAACGCTGCAATAGTAAAAATAGAGTCGAGTTCGTCGCAAAAGTGTTCTGTGCTCAAAGGAGTGAGAAAGGGCTACATACTCTCCCCAGACCTATTCTACTTATACGGAGAGTATATCATGAGAAAAGCTCATGAAAATTGGGAAGGCGGATTTAAAATAGTAGAACAAATCTTAAATATGTGGACGTTACGACATTGATAGCCACCAATGAAGAAGAAATGGCCGATCTGCTCAAAAAAATTATCCGTGAGAGTAAAAATCTAAGACTCGAGATCATCATTCTAGATCTGTTAATCATTCGTATCTGAAAAAAGGTTGAAGAATTTCTTTATCTCGGATCACTACTTACTAACTAAACTAACTAAACAGTGGCCTTATAACCCTGGGGCGGGTCTTTGCCACCTGGGAGGACACCTCCGTCTCAGTCATGATGTCATGACAGTAGACAGACGTTCTCCAGGTTATATAGACTCTTCGAATACGGGTCAGGTCGCCAGCCAAAGCCCGGGAATCGAGCTGTCACTCGCGGATTGTAACAATAATAATCAGATGAGGTTAAGGCCAATTCGTATTTAATTCACGATCTGATCGGGTGCTACGGGCACCTCCTGTAGCACACACGTCACCGAATTGGCCTGGATAGCGGCCTGGCTCCTCACAGCTCCCTAGAATTACGAAACTACGATTGTGCCCAACCGCCATCGCCACCACGTCTAATACAAGCACGTGACAACACTCGACTACGTGTTGATGGAATTCTTTGTTGTCAAAACAAATAATTCGACCCTTTTTACACTAAATTGAAACTGGAGATGAAAAACACATCATTTGCGATAACATAAAAGGCAATAACTTTTCTCGAATCAAACTTACGTTCTGACATCTAATCCCGGTTTAACACTCCGAAAATATTGGCATGTAGGAGGAATAATAATTTACTACGAACTATTAAAATCGGATAAAACAATTACGGCAGATGTTGACTGTTAACAATCAGGAAGATTAAACGAGATAATAAAAATCAAACATCCAATTTTGTTCTACACAAAGGGAATAATTCTTTACCGCGATAATCGTCTTCCTCATAGAGAATGAATTATTCAAGAAAAAGTTCGAGTTAAACCTTCATGTTTTTCATAACTTGCTCCTTCCGAACACTTTCTTTTCAGAATCATGGAGAATCTTAACCCTTTCAATGCGGCGGGTCTAAACACGATTCTGCATCTGAGTGCGGGCGCCGTTTAGACCAAATTATTCTTTTGGCGAGGTAGAATTTGCCGATACCGTTTTCACTATATTAGACCATTTCCTATAAAGTTTATGCAAACATGTTAATTAGAGTTGTGTTCTTCCTTCAACTAAAAATAAACTCGATTCGCTTTATTTTTCGTAATAATAAATCGAACAAAATATCAATTGCTCAAACAGAGATTAAGTGTGAAGAAATGGAATGCGAATCAAAATTAAAATGCGAAATCTGGTACAAACATATCGATACATCCGTACACGTGTAGTAGTGGAACATAATGTACGTGGAACACTCTTAACAACCCTGAGCCGAGGATACGTCCACCAATGCTACTGCGGAGATTTGAATGAGACACCACGCTGATTTGAATCCTCGTTACTATTCATATTTACATATTACATGGTTCCTATAGAGATTTCTTGTGATATGTTGTATAATTTATTGATAGCTGTGTTTTATTGGCTGATTTTAAAAACAAACACCATCACTTAACTCGGTCTAGTTTACATGTAACGACAAGTTAAAGTTTTAAAGAATTTCGCGCATGTACGACATGCGGCCGCACCTGGAAACGATTTTTATGCGCATGTACGTCATGCGCCCCGCACGGAAAGGGTTAAGAGAAAAATATTTTCGAAATATAAATGAACCACTTGAACGAGTATTTCGATTCAAAACCGGAAAGTTTTTACTAAAAAGGAATCGAATAAGTACGAGGAAGAAGGAAAACAGTCTCTAATAATGATGAAAATTTTTTTTATACTAAATAATATGTAACATATATAAAGTTTTAATTCTCTCTTAAACATAAAATACATCCCTGAGATCCAAAAGTAATAATTTGGAATTACTATTTCATATATTCCAAAAAAATAATGTGGCTGTAATTAACGCATTCATTTACATTGCTATTAAAAAATCATTTATTACTAAATTATTAATAATTAGGAGATACAGTGAAACCCCATTTCTACGTGCCCGCTATTCACATTTACCTGCTATTTGCGAACAATTTTTACAGTCCTGTTTTGTTTTAGTACATTATATATTCCGTTGTTTTCAGTTCCTTCAAAAGCGTATAAACTGGGATTTTCTGTGTTATATTTTTTATTTACCGCAATTTACGTTTGAATTTTTTTTTAAATTTAAATCAATATATAAGCATATTTTAATTGAATGCGCGATGATTTAAAATTAATATAATATAAATGATAAACTAGAACAAATATTATTATTAAAAATGAACGACAAGACCCTAACAATTTTTATGTATATATTTTAGATGGATTATTTGGTGAAGAAGAGGGCAACTCAATCCATCCAATTCCAACAAAAGAAGATGCTATGAGGCATATTGAGGGTCTTAAAAGCTACTTTACTAGCATTGAAAATGTACAAGACTAAACTTTCTCATCGATTTATAAGATCAAAAGTGCTGTTAACTATCACAAAAGTATGCACCAAACCAATATGCGTGATTATCTAAATAAAAGTTAATTTTCAATTTTTAAATGCTTTTCTTCTAACGCGGAATCTATGTTTTCCCTCCAACTACGATTTTTTATTATAACGATTATCAATCGCGTTGAGAAAAGTTTTCTTATACTATAATTATTTACAAATTTCAACACTAAATAAAAAGACCATTAGCACTGACTGTATAAATTATTAATTAATAAAAAAAAAATTAAAGCCATGTTCCTAGTAATGAGTTTAGCAATTATAATAATAATTGCAACAGTGATTAATTTGAGATTTTTCATACAAAATAAATCTGTTTACATAGGATGGTCCAAAAGTCACAACACCATTTTAAAATGAAATAACTTTTTCATTTCTTAATAATATTCACTTTTATTCATTTATAAACAGAAAACATACTTAAAAAACACATTTATTTTGAAAATGACATTCTTTGAATAACCACCATTTTGCTCTTCACACCGACGCGCTCCTTCTAATGCGTGAATTATCACACGTCGTAATGTTTCTTGGCTCATTCCTCTAATTTCTTCACGGATGTTGTCCTTCAATTGCTGAATGCTTCGAGGATTGTTACGGTATACTTTATCTTTCAAATACACCCACAGGAAGAAGTCTGGAGCAGTTAAGTCACGTGAGCGTGGCGGCCAAGTAATTTCATAATTTCGCGAAATTATCCTTCTCCCAAAAATTTGCCTTAAGAGGTTAGTTGTCAGACGAGCTGTACGGACAGTAGCACCATCTTGCTGTCATAATACTTCTGGTGTGTCCATGTCTGCAAAACGCACGAAATTCTCCAGCATTTCTCGATACCTTTCGCCAGTGATGGTTAGTGCATTTTCTGTCTCATCTTCAAAGAAGTAAGGTCCAAGAACCCTTTCTGCAGTTACTACACACAAAACTGTTACTTTTATGAGACTACGTTGGAGGACTATTCTTAGATTTTCTGTCTCCCAGAATAGCATATTTTGTTGGTTAACAAATCCGTTTAGGTGGAAGTGGGCCTCGTCGCCCATAATGAGATTTTGAATGAAATCAGCTTCTTGACTTGCTAATTCTTGGATCTGGACAGCATACGCTAATCGATTCCGATAATCTGCTGGATTCAGTTAATCGTACATAGATTTAAGTGCTTCTTATTTTCAGAATTCTTATTTTGTTTCACCCTGCTGCGCTATTTACCTTACTCATACCTACCTTCAAGCTTCTCAATAAGAATTTACCAGATCAATGTAGAAGGGCCAATTGCTGAAAAATCAGATTACCTCTCTAGATTTACGACGGAACAAAGCATGGATATCACCTGGCGGGTTCCTCACTGCAGGGCTGGTGTGCCCTGGGAAGGAAGACCCTAATCTGTTGACCAACTAATAACTGCTTAAAGCATGCTTAGAACTAATTACGTCAATTTCTATAGAAACTCAGGCTTTAGAATAACCACGTAGAGGCATCTAGAAACAATTCTCAGTATCTCTGTCACCCAGTAATTGGTGTAGAGATGCGACTATCCCGGGCTAGGTTGACCCGGCCTCCTAGCCATTCAAAGCCAAATGCCGGGATAATTCCTTGAGACGTTTCCCATCACATTTCCGCTTCCTACAAACTCGCCCCGTCCTCCGGTTCCCAGGCCGTAGCGGCAACGAGGAAACTCGTTCGGATGGAAGCAATGCCGCATCAGATGGCAGTTTTAGACTATCGCTAAGGCGTACAATGTTGGCCTGCCGGCCCAAAGAGGGGCCTGCCCCTCCGGAAGGCTAGTGGGTCAACCTGCACCTGGATTACGTAGTCAACTAATGTTGTTCTTGGCGTGCTCTGAAATGGCGGAGAAAACTCCAACAACGGCGAGCATGCGAAGAATGGCAAAGTAAAAGCCATACGAAATCATCATCATCAGTTCCTGTACTAGCTGTATCTTATTTATTTATTTATTATTTATTTATTTATTTATAAAGACAATGCGTGATTGGCATTACAGAATGACCCATGTCGCCAATCACGCATAACACATAATAATACAAGAGAAAAAAAAAAAAAACAACAACAACATATATTACAATAAATTGAAGAAAAGAATTATAAAATTGTATATAGGATATCAACAAAACGGCTATATTTGACATCGAATATATCCACATATTCGGCCAAGTGGTTGAGCAAACTAATAGCTCTGGCTACCGAAGAGTTTCTGAGTGAGCCTGTCCTCGCATATGGCGGAAGAAAAAGCACGCGCGAACGGGCTCGATGGTAGTGGTGGCGCCCATGGGACAACTCACTTTTACAGTACAAGGGGTTATGTACTGCGCTAACCAACGACTTGAAGAGGGTGCTTTGCCAAGTAAAATCCGATCTTCTTTTCTCGGGTTATATACCCAGGCAGCCCTGCACCCGCGCTGGGGTATAAACTAAGGTAGAATCCAAACTCCCTCATGTAGAGATACCTTAGAAATTTCTTCTGTATCTTCTCTATTCTGAAATTCGAAGCGTCATAAGGCGCCCATATAATGGAACCTGATTCGAGCAAGCTCCGAACCAATGCATCGTATAGCACTCGTATGACTAAGGTGCTACGTATGTGATGAGAATTTCTCAAGACGAAGCCCAACAATCTTGACGATCTCATACACACGTCCGATACATGTAATATATAACTAAATTTTAACTTAGAATCAAACAAAATACCCAGATCTTTAACAGACGTTTGCTTAAAAAGAGTTACGCTCTCGAGACTGTAATTAAATATGATGGGCTATTTTGATCTAGAAAATGTCATTGTTTGACACTTTCCAATACTAAATGGAAGACGATTTAGTATTGACCAATCGTGCTAAGAATCAATGTCCAGCTGCAACGAAAAGGCATCTTCCACTGAAGTAATAGATCGAAATATTTTTAAGTCGTCTGCAAAAAGTGAAAATTTGCATTGAAGGACACTATGAATATCATTTATAAATAAAATAAATAATAAAGGTCCTAAATTGGAACCCTGCGGAGTACCGGAAGGTGTATTGTAAGCATACGACGTTTGGGAGTCGTATGTCACATATTGTTTCCTCTCTGTAAGGTAACTCGAGAAGAAACTTACGAAATTATCCGATAACCCAAAACTGTCTAGTTTCAAAATAAGTCTAGCATGATCGACTTTATCAAATGCTTTTCCAAAGTCGTTATAGATAACGTCGACTTGGATATATCAATAACCCAGACACAAGTTTGAAATACCAAAGGAAGGCCGTGACTGTTGGGCGTCGGGCAAAATCCATGTTAACTCGTCGATAGGTCTACATTCAATATGGTTAAATGTATTTATAGAGATCATCTCAAACAACTTGGCAGGTCCGGATAGGACTAGGCCTGTAATTGGCGACATTCGACTTATCTCCTTTTTTAAATATGGAGTGACTTTGGAAAGTTTCCACAAGTCTGGAAACTGGGACGACTTTATCGATAGATTGAAAATATGACGAAGAGGCTACATACTATCTTATACGGATAGTCATGCAGCATCCTTTGAATCCTCTGGAGCGAGGTTCGGGACATCTCCAACTGTTGAGACCGCCTTCGAGGTTCACACTCACAGACCAATGAATTTGAAACCGCTGGAATAAACGAAGTATAGTTTGTTTATGGCGAGGTTTTCTGGCCACAAAATGACGAGTGTAGACTCTTTGCGTTAACACAATTTTCTATATAGAATTCGATTATTTTAACACGTTGCTCAGTAGTGAATTTTTCCATAAATAATTTCCAAGTATAACGCTTTAATAATCTGATTTTTTTTTTAATTATTGATAGCTCAATTGAGGATCAATGTCAGCAATTATTGCACATACATCGGAATCGTTTGCGGCAACTGCTTTGATACCCTTGCATTGTCTTCGGCGGACACTGCGCTCCAGTTTCCCCACTGGCCGTTGAGCGCCCTATAAATCATTGCATTCGTAATAGCCGTACAATAATTAAACAATATAAATATTAAATTTCGACATCCGACCATATAAACGTGGCCGTTGAGTAAACCACAACACTGATTACGTCTGCACGCTGTTAATTAATTAGCTGCGTTTCAGCACACGTGAGTTGCGCGAATGTGTTCAGCGGCTATGATTGTTTTAACAAGAGAAATGTGGGCGAACAATAGTGAAAATTTATGATCTACATGTATCTGGATATGCTTGGCAATTTTTGCAAATTGATGTCGGCGATTTTTATTTGACTGTTTTTTTTTTATTACTCATTCAATTGATGCAATTATGATAATATCTACATATTGTGCACGATACATCAAACATGAATAATTTATTAGGCAATTATTTGCAATTGAATATATTTGTTTATCATAAATATTTGAATTAAGTGTTATTATCGATTTTCCATGCAGATTTGCGAATCATTTTCGTTTAACGTATGATCATTTTGATTGAATTGTTGATAGACATTTATCAATTGATTAATCAGTATATATTATTCACTGTCTTCTCTTCAAATATATTTTTTTATTATATTATAATAAATATTTCTCAATATATTCATGGCATTAAATGTTACATTGCTCGCAATTCGCCATGATAATTTTGCAATCGTTCAATGGGTCACGACCTCATGATTGAAAATGCAACATATTCCACGTGCTTTGATTAAAATATATCTAGAATCTATTACGTGTAGGAGGTTTGATCAAATAAATTAACGGAATATTATTCGCCGGCAGATAAATATTTAATTCACTTAGTATCCCAGCAGTATTTACAGTCTTGGAAGTGACTATGGTATCTGTCTGTATATTTTTATCGTCGGAAGGACAAATAATAATAAAAAAATCTACATTCTTTCTAACAAATAAAAATATATTCAAAAATCTAAAACCTTTTCTTTGGTTATCAATAAACTAGTAGTTTAATATGGCTTATTGTCAAAGATTCATTAAATCCAATTTAATATAACACAATCTATGTTGATATTTTCTGGTACTATTTTTGCATTTACGCGGTTAAAAAAAATATAATTTAAATGAGAGATTATCGGATTTTTTTTAATAAACTAATGCGCTTAAAATTACAAGTTAATCTATTTAAATAATTATATTTTCTATAAATAAATCTATTTTTTATCTGATAAAGAATACTTGTACATAAAAATGTAACAAAATAAATACTGATCCATTTTCTAATTTAAATACAATCTTAATGACATTCTACTAACAATAACGTATGATTTAACACAAATATTTAATCAAATATTTAATTAGCCAATTTTTATTAAATATGCGTAAATTATTTAAATGATTCCTAATATAATAATACATATTATATGAAAAATCTTTGTTATTGGATATTTGATTATTACAAAACACATAATTTAACCACAAAAAATGCTTTTTAACCTAAAATTTTGTATAAGTAATATATTAACGGAGAAAAAGATAATGATTTTATAGTACATCTCAAAAGTTTTTTATTTTAATATTAAATACAGATAATATTAAATGATTATAATTTTTTTATGGCCCTTACTTATATAATCTGACTGGTTTTGAATTAAGGTAACTATTAGATTACAATTTTATTTCGTCCACATTATGAAATTAATTATTCCTAGAGTTGTTAAAATGTTATATTGCTTAAAGAGATAGTAATCTGGTAAAGCAATGTTTTGCGAATCCGGCAGTGTAATAAAACCTATCAATACAGCTCCTGAATTTTATCACTAGTCATTTTTGTGAGAATGAGAATTCTCGTCATAACTACTTTTCACTATGTAGCTCAAAGTTTTGTAGATAATACCTTAATCTGGATATTAAGGATACTATCATCGCATTATAGGTCTTAGATTTTATCGATTTGTGTGGCATCTTGTATATTTACTTTGTCGATTTAAGTCTTTTATACCAAAATTTACATCTGTTAACTTTGAAAACTTAACTATTAATCGTATTAATTATTTTAGTAGCAAGTCTGTCCATTTTAGGACTGGACATATTACCCTCAACCATAAAATATTATACAATTTAATTTATAACAATTAAAATATGAAATAAATATTTCAAGGGATCCTTACTTTATTGGGTACTGGGACTAAGTAGGCTCAAAGTCCTTATATAAAATAAAATTAGGTGATGACATTTATTTGTATTACTATAACAAGATTAATTAAACAAAAGCTTTAATATTTTCTGCCGTATTTTATGATCTTCCTTAATAAAATATGCAGTTTTGAATACCACTGTCGTAAAATTGTGTCAGTTTTTGATTAAAATGCGATTCATTTAATGACAGTACACTTCAGAATTGATCGTTGTGTTGTCCGATAGAAGCTCAAAAAAACGATTCCTTTGAAATCCCACCAAACAGATAGCATAACCTTTTTTATGAATATCGGCTTTCGAAGGTTAATATTTTTATACCATGATCTCTAGCGTTTAACAATGTTGTAGACAACACATTTCTCGTCCCCAGTGATGATGCGCTTCAAAAATGAATCACTTTCCTGATCGACAATGCTGCTTTTCACCTTCCTTATTTGATAGAAAACAATTGAAAGGGTACCAACCAAAAGCTACTGCGTAAAATCAATCAAACTTTTTCACAAGCAAGCCTTGCTAAATCGGCTGTCAAAATATATAATGATTATGCGACTTTAGTCTAAAATTGGCTGTGAAAAAATACAATTAAGTTCTTTGTTGTGAATAAACAAAATTACTTTCCGAACAATCCAATAATATTCATAGTTATTAGACCCTTGGAGAAAATATTTGAATTTTTTTTCGACACCTTTAAAATTATCCTTTATTATGTATAATGGATAAATCTTGTGTCAATTTCTTGATTATTTTAGGCGAATCTGAATCAGCTAATACATATAAAGTGGCATCATCGTTTTTATAAGGTCTCCCTGATTTTGGTTCATCCTTTCATCCTTTAAAACCATTATTAGTACTGTTGAGGTTTCAAGATAATTCCATAAATATCGAAGATGGTCCGAGTAGATTAATTTGATACAAAACTTATTTTTTTACTATGTAATACATAATATAAAAAATAATGAAACGAATATAATACCGATAGAGTTTCATAATAAATGTCATTTTTTCCGCTTCACCATTTTTCTATAATAAATAATTTAATAGTACTTATCTAATTACACGAATATTTTATCTTCGTTGATCGTTGCATGCAGCTGTAGATCATAATAAATCGAATTGAATAGAACTAATTTTCATCATGGGTCAAAACTATTTTTAAATGATTATACTAGTTATTATGCAAATGTGGACGTTGTTGATGTCATCGTTGATGTATTGTACGTGATTCTTCTGCGATTTCCTCAGACTCAACTACCAGTCATCGATCAGTCACGCCCCAGACCCATCAACCTTGACAACCCCCGGTGCACGCTGTCTTTAATTACGGTTTCGATATCGACGTGACCCGCGTTGGCTCGATCGCAATGTTACATATTTGTTCTGGCCCAGCCTTGAACTCGGCAAGAGCCGAAGACTAGATAGCCCCGGTGTACAACCAACCACAATGCGTGTCGTGACCGCTCGAAGGATTGCCTGTCATGGCACCTTGTTCTTGTCTGCCCGAGATTCTCTGTCTCCGTAATTAGAGTGATGGCGCAAATGGCATAGACACGATGGCACCACTTTTACCCGTGGCATTAGCACTTGACACCATAGTGATCGTGGTGATTGACAGCCATAGTTTCAGTTAAACGACATGTGGGATCGAGCGCCGAAATGCTGCGCCGCAAAAGAACCATGTCATACCCGGCGATACGTAATTGGAATCAATGGTTAGTTAACCCATGTTGAGCGTGGTCAGTGTTCGGTTCAGTTTCATTAATAATATTAATCATTAGAAATGCAAAACCTTGGGTCAAATGAGTCATAATTATAAGATTTTTTCTTATAGGCACAGAAATCGTTTACTAATTTCTATTTTGTATTGATAACATCATGATTTTTTTTTTGTCAAAAACGACTTTAGGATATATTATAAAATGAAAAAACTAATCTCGTTTAAATCCCATGGCCAGTAATTGATCATATGTAGAAATCCTTAGTAGTGAAAGCTAAAATCCGGTTTTATAATTACAAAAAATATTCAAATAATGATCAAACACTCGATTCTTTATTTACACAGTAGATTAGTTTCAACCAAAACCGCGTAAAAAAATGATAGAACTCATAGAATAATTTACTGGGCATTTATAAAACAAGATGAGCGATAACTGAATATCCTGGAGTGAGAGGAGAATTTTGAGATGAATATTTAGAGCCGTATTCGACGACCGGGAATGGTATATCCAAAGCTATGTGGAGCTGTACCGAATATACAAAGATATACCGGTCACAGCTATCAGAGTGACCAGACTCCGGTAGACCGGTCACGTGTCAAGGATGCGGGACAGTCAGCCGCCGAAAAAGGCTTATGGTTAACAAGCCTTTTTGTCCCCGGAGGAAAAAAGACCAAGGCTGAGATGGTTGAACTGTGTACAGAGGGACATTGCCACATTGAAATTTACCGAAAGATAGAGCGACGTAGCGGTAGACCAGATAACGTGGAGAAAGGTGTTGGATGAGGCCAGGATTCTAGAATAGTGCTGTTGCACCTATGAGTCGATACCCTCATGTCTGAGAATTATTGTTCCGAATCGTCTTGATTTTGGCTTATAAGGATTCTCTGCAAACCGCATCTCGCATCACAGCTACTACGGCAAAGCCTATGGAGGTCTTCATTTGGTCGCTTCAGCAAATAGGTCCTCCGCCCCTTCCCCTGCGTCCTTGTGCATTTCCAAGCACGACGAACTTCTCTAGGCTATCGCTTCTTCGCGTAATGTTCAAAGTATCGAAGAATCCTTTTGTGACATGTAGTAGAGATTCGGTCATTTTTTTATTTATTTATTTATTTAAAGACAATGCGTGATTGGCATTACAGAATGACCCAGTTCGCCAATCACGCATAACACATAATACATAATACATAATAATACATGAGAAAAATAAATAACACAACAACAACATATATTACAATAAATTGAAGAAAGAATTATAAAATTTCATATAGATATCAACAACGGCTATATTTTATACCGAATATATCCACATATTCACAAATGGTTGGAGCAAGTAATAGCCTGGCTACCGGATATTTCTGAGTGAGTCTGTCCTGCCTTTATGGAAGGTACACGAACGGGTTCGATGGTAGTGAGGTGGCGCCCATAAGGACAACTCGCACAGTACAAGGGGGGTCATCTTTGGTGTTTCCCATTTCTTTCAGGACAGATACGTTTGTGCCTTTAGCGGTCCATGGTATTATCAGCAGGCGTCGTCACCATCACTTTTCAAAGGCGTCAATTTTCTTTTTCTTATTTTTGGTTATAATCCAGGTTTTCACGCCTTAAGAAAAAAATAAGAATAACATACTCTGTTTTAAATGTTTATTTGTCTTTTTGGATATCCTCCTGTTTTTCCAAATTCCTGATAGCTTTGACATCGCATTTTTAGCCACCCCTATTCGCCTTATTATTTCTGGGTCACAATTTCCGTTACTCCTAGTAGGAATCCGAGATATAGAAATGTTTCTATCCTCTCCAGATGCGGAAGATTAATGAATCTGGATAGCCGATTGCTCTTATCGACTTTAATCAGCTTGGTTTTATATTGATCTCGATTCCTAGTTTTTTTTAATTTTACAAACAACTCTTTTGACCAGTTCGGTCATTTCTTCGTTGTTGGCTATGAATGTAGTATCTTCAGGATTTCTTAGATTTAAAAAAAATGTTCTGCTATTTTAAATCCGTCTTTCCATTTTTCAAGGGCTTTTTTCATGATATACTCCCAATATAAATTAAATAGATCTTGGAGAATATACAACCATGTCACACCTCTTTGAGCACTGAAAACTTTTCAATGAACTCGGCTCTATTTTGACTATTGCAGTGTTCTTCTTTTATACAGGCTTCGGATAAGGTGTACAATATACAATGATTCGTCCATTTTTTCTGTATTTTAATACATAAAAAATACTAACCCCACAGCTATTGTGTTAGAATCTAATAGAGGTTTTTGTTTGTAATCCTGTATTGTGGTGTTAAATTTCTGATTATGAATTCTGTTATCCACTTCTATGATTTTATTTAATATTTTTATAGTATTTATTCTTTCTATTGAAGCATATAAAAATAAGTTATTAAAACAGTCATTTTCATCTTGTTTGCAGAATTATAAATATACAGCCATACTATTTCATAACAATTTTAAATTTTAAGTTCAAGGTACAATATGATTCGTTAATGTTTAACGTGACTTGATTATATTTATCTTTAAATCAATATGGTCAAGGTTTATGTATTTAATTAATTTTAAAATGTTGGTTATAATATTAATAATAGCCCATTTTCACTTTATAATTAATATTACTTTATAATACACAACAAAGTAATATTAAAGTGGACTTAGACACAGAAAATAATTTATTACAATATTACAATAATCTGAATTCAATAATTCAATAAATTAAAAATATAATAATAATGTTCAAATTGAAAAATGTAAAATTTCAAATGGTAAAAAAGCTAATTTTTTTTTGGAAAACCATAAAAATCGTCTGATTTTATAATTTAAGTATTTTATGGAAATTTAATTATTGATTGAGGTATTTATTGTACATTTTTTTTTAAATAGGCTTTAGCAAAAGAAAATATTTTCATATTTATATAAAATCTGTTTTAATTATCAAAAATAAAATATATTATAAAATATAAAAAAATATCGGGAAAATCGTACCAGCAAGAAAAATTAGTAATCAATGACTAATTTACAAACTAAATGTAAACGGATGATTTTTTTGTCAGACTGTAATACTGTTTATATTTAATAATATCAGAAAGAATTGATATGTTAGTTTTGACTTGCGTTAATCATTAAGTTTTTATGTTATTTTTGTTATTTTCCTTATTGGATATTTTCCAGCTTGATTTTCTTTTTTTACATTACATTTATTATGAAGTCTAGTATTCATTTATATATAAAAAAAAAAAAATATCATAAAATTTCCAGTGTTATGAAGAGAGCTAAAAAAAATAGGTGTTCTAATATTGGAACATTCCAAGATTCATCGACGAATATAAATTAATATTACATCAGTAATACCAGACGAATTTTATGAACGTCTTGTGCTGTATTTTTATTAAGTGTGAACTTGTGGAATTATGAGTAGTGATTCTTTAAAAAATGTCATTTAACATTAAAGTTTTTTTTATATAATGATAATATTAATTATTATTGTAGCTTTGTTAATTATATTATAAATATACAGTTTGACTTATTTTAGTTTTACTCCATTATATGACATGTGTTCCAATTTTGGAAAATTTTAAAATACTCTTTATGTGTAAGAAAATCCAAGGAATGTTCCTTTTTTGTTATATATCATTATGCTTGTATATAACTTTCAAGAATTTAGTGAAATAAATATCGGGCATGAAAAGGATAATTAAAATATATTAAAAAATGGTCAGGAAAATTGGGGTGGAAATGCAATTAAATAAAGGGAGGTTTTAATCTTTAAATAAAGTGGTAAAAAATATAAATATTTTTTCTATATATTAAATAAGAATTTTTAAAAAGTTTAAAATGTCTCATTTTAATAAATTTAATATATTTATTACACAGATGCGTCTGAAACGTATTTAAGCCCTAAAAAAATATATAATATATATGTTATATGTAATACATATTTAATTATTTATCATTAATAAAAACAATGCGTGATTGGCATTACAAATTAACCCAGGTCGCCAATCACGCATAAAAACACAATAATAAAAAAATAATGCATAGGTTTAATTAATATTTATCATTTTAATATATCGACATATTATGCTGAAGTTAATTAAGATTTATAAAACATTTATTAATACATAATAATAAATCAAATTTAAAGTTTAAACAAATAAAATTAACGTTAATCATAGGGTAGGCGTAAATTAGTTATATATTTTTTCTCAATTAATAAAATCAAACCGTAAGACTGGTTGCGAAATATTTATTTTATTTTCAAAAACCATATTAGATATCCGTGTCAAGATTTTTGTATTTTTTTTTGCACCATAAAATCGTAAAAAAAAATATTTATAACGCCCGAAAAAAAATTGGCCGCAATCTAATTCAATAATCAATTGGGAGTTATCGATTACCGGACCTGTACAGTTAGGTGCATCGAAAAAAAACGAATTTGACTTGCTAATTTTCAAAAGATAATTTCACACGATCAAGGACATGCGGCATTCCGCGTACGATTTCCATGCTAATTTTTATATAGCACCTCGTAAATTGCGTACGAGATCAAATTTCGTAATTTCAATCGGCCCGATAGGCGGTCGATTGGGTCCAAAGACTCGAGTTTATCTCGAAAATCGGTCCAGTTTATACGGACGACCTTCCCATGCGTCGGTGACCTTCGCTCTAACACAACTCGTTCCAACATCGATCAAAATCCACTATGAAATATTACTATTGTATTTTTTTTATTAATGGCCGCAGACAAAAACGGAACTGTGTTTTAATCGGTTGATGAAATATTTTGATCTATATATTATAATAATATAATAGGCAGAGTAAGAAATTTGAAAGGCACAGAGTGACTGGAGTGATTTATAAATATACTATATTATGGTCAGTGTGGATAAAAAGCTGTGATACCATATCAAATTATTATACTTATAAAAATATGAATAAAAAAACCCTTGAATTGTTAAATTACGAAATATTTACTTTATTTATTACCCTGACACATCATTGTACTAATAAGATTTATAAAAGTTTAAATACATGCAACCAAAATTAAATGATGACTCATGCGTGAACTGTAACTGTGTAGTCATCGACATGACCTATAAATTAATCCTTTTACTGCTAAACAACGATATATCGTTGTTTTTATTAACAAAACATAACTCTGCTACACAAGTATTAAATAGCTCAAAGAACTGCTACGAAACTTAGAATAAAAAATATTCTCTACGAGCTTTATTCTCTATCACAAAACAATCTTTAGGTATATTATAGAGTCGGGCTTAATTTCTAGGTAAGTTCCCTAATACTTCTTTTGATCGTTCCTAAGACTCGAAGAATCTTTAAACTTTCGAACCACGCCACAAAGCCATAACCTATTGCGAGTCTTTTAAGCATTTCTGAATTTTATAGATATTTTTTATTTTTCTTTAAAAAATTACAATCCAAAGGTCTA
The DNA here is from genome assembly GCA_022495035.1 of Philopotamus ludificatus. Taxonomy (NCBI): domain Eukaryota; kingdom Metazoa; phylum Arthropoda; class Insecta; order Trichoptera; family Philopotamidae; genus Philopotamus; species Philopotamus ludificatus. The sequence goes on along the minus strand of JAGXCT010033841.1, from coordinate 1,051 downwards.
TGAATATAATACTCTGAATATTTTATTTTGACTTGTGGGCCATTTACTTCTTCTGTTTCACTTTCTCAATCATTAATATTTTATTTAGAATATCATCACAATGATATTCTAAATAAAATATGTTGCTAGTACCAAATATATCAGCCGTTTAAAAGCATTTGAAATGTCATGCTACTAAAGGATGTTAGAATGCAAAAATTCATTATCCCTAGAGGCCAGAATTAAACCAGTCCTTGTCTTATAATTTCTTCGTTTTTGATTTTTTATTCTCCTGCACCTGCGATAATCGGAGGGTTCTAAGTTCGGGAAGTATGGTGAATGCAACAGAATTTCCCAGCCTAGCTCTGCGAATTTCTGACGAGTCCCCAAAGCAGTATGTAGCCTAGCATTATCATAAAGCAGTACGATGCCCTTCCTATTGAATATCGCTGGAGTGCTGTTTTTAAAATATCTAATTGTTGACAGTCCCTCTTCGAATTTAGCTTTTCGTTCGGTTTCAACAGCTCAAAATTTATTGGTCCTTGAAAGTCTTACCATGTACACAACATCCACTTATTTAGGCTCAACTTGGGTTTATAGGCAGGTTTTCCAGATTCACCATATGCTCTTCTCCATACGATCTATTCATAGGTAATCCATTTTTCATCCCCAGTTATCATCCGGTCCAAGAAGGTTTCGATTTTGTTTCTTGTAAGCAGAAGATGACTCGTTCATTCAAATTCTTCTCACTTAACTCATGTGGCATCTCGAATATTTCCACACCAGTCCTAGTTTCCGAATATGGTCCGAAATAGTTTGTTGAACTAAATCAAGCCTCTCTACAATCTCCGATGTTGTCAAAAAAGGATTTTTCCCTAACATTATCTTGACAGAACTTTCATGAAACCTATCTACAGGACTTCAGTATTAAATTATTAATCTCACCACACCATTTCTTCTTATTTCGTATCGAGTCTAAAATCTTCGTCCTGAGCATTAGATCTAGTAAGGATTCATTCCTTAACACTCAAGCACCCGCTGTTTTCAGGCGAAACTTACACCTAAACCCGCA
>JAGXCT010033840.1:0-25539 GCA_022495035.1 Philopotamus ludificatus | reverse complement strand
GTAATCAGGAATAATAAATATTGCTTATTTATTTCAAATTCTGTATTATTCTAGAGATATTTTTGAAGTTGATATTGGATATGTACGATAATTAAAACATATTAATCTAGACGTGTCTATTAAGGACCCTAAGTTTTTGATTTTTCTCGAATAACTCTTTTAATATAAATGTCACATACTTTTTATATTTGTCTAAAAAAGTTTATAGAATAAATATGAAAAATAATCATTGCACTTAGTTAGGTTATTGAAAATAAATACATTTTTATAACATCATTTGCTATATTAGAAGAAAACGTAAAAAATAATCAATATTCTTAAAAGTCAGTTTAATTTAAGAAACGGTCTAGTAAACACGTAAGTTGTATTATCATATTAAAGCAAAAATTGTATATTTATAGTTTCTTTGGTAAAAAAAATTAACCCTTAGGTAGGGGGATGTGGAAGCCAACAATTGATGAGACGCACTTGCGACATTGTATGATATTTCTGTTCGATCAAAGAAGGAAGGCTAGAGAAACAACACAAATTATCAAAAATACTTATGGCGACGTTTTAAAACCTAACAAGTGTCTTTTTTATCTTGAAAAGAACGCCCTCAAAAATTAGATGATGATGTCATGAAATTAATTGTGGAGTAAGAACCTCATCAAACCATTATTAACCCCGCTATTCTGTTTTGAAGATGACTCATTTTTACGTCGTATAGAAACAATAATCCTGTACGTCAAAAACGATGGTTTTTCTTCCTGGCAAGTAGCTGTTTCAAGCCTTGGACCAGCCCTAATAATAAAGAAGTCCTTATTTGTGTATGATGAGACCTCTCTGGAGTGATATACCACGAGTTACTCAAACCTGAAGAAACCGTTGCAGCGATTATGTACTGTGAAAGGCTCGAACGATTAAAACTGTCAACCGATCCGTCACGGCGGCTAGAAACCAACCGCGTCGTCCGAAGGGGGTCTATTCTAAGAATAAACGTAATTATTCATGATATGCTTCATAATTTGGATTTTTTAACTAATCAATATGACGGGTAAACGACACACACTCAGCGATGTTCCGCCGCAAACTGAGGACACGCCGCAGGTAGTCCGACCGCCAAATTCTCACGGCACGTGTCACCAGTATACGTTTCACTCGCACTTAATACATCGTACGAGAAAATTCATTGCAGCCGTGAATATTGTTGGTTATTTTTTTTATTCGCATTTGCGGACAATTAAGGTCAATGATTATTTATAATATTTATTCTTTAGACTTTTTTAGAGAACAAAAAGTTTGTGACATGTAGGATTTATATTAAAAGATTTTTTCGAAAAAAATCAAAAACTGTAGGCCCATCGGCAAACGATCTATTTGGGTCAATAATAAGTCTAAAATTTTGCTTCAAAACAACGCGAGGCCTCATGCTGCAGAATTTACTCTGAAATTAACTGAAAAATAAGGAAGCTTGAGTTGAAAGTTTAACCTTATCACCCATATTTACTAAATATCAAACCCATCTGATGACTACTTATTTAAGTCAATAAAACATTATTTTATAAATGTTAACGATGTGAAAACATTAATAGAAAAGTTTTTTAATGAAAAACCAATAGAGTTATATAAATAGGAAATTTTCCTACACGTTGGTAAAAGGCCAATAATAGTTATTTAATATATGATTCTAAACAAATGTTTTCCGCAAGCAAAGTAAAATTATAATTATAAAAAATATATTATAATTATTATAGATTACTTTTCGGTCACCCTAATTAATTTATATAGAATTGTCATTTGTTGCGTGCAATATTAAAACTGTATATTTATTTAAATACATACATATCTGCAGCTGAAAATTTCAGGACTATGATAAAACCTTAAACAAGGTTAAACAAAGATTCAATATATTTATTAAAAATGGTTCATAGGATTAAATCAATTAAATACAACCCATTTTTTTATGTTTATTAAAGGTCTAACCTTTTTAGAGAAAAAACATACATTTTTAAGGATTTTTAATAATCGAAAAAATTTAAAAATATTTTTTTTTATTAAAAAAAATCATCAAATCTGCTCGATACAGTTTTGGGGTTTTTTCATAAATCCCATTCGATGTTTTAAGCTGGAATATTTTATCTGTAATTCTTGAATGCTAATAAAATAGCTTTTAAGGCCCTCAATATACCTTAAAATACACAGCATCTACTTATTAGGAATTAAATGTAGTTTACCTCTTCTTCAGCAGAGAGTTCTTCGTCAGACAAGTTTCCACGACTATTTATTATATATGTCATCGATTTCATTATATATTGTCGATCATCACAGATTTTAATTTATATATAAATTTATCGAAAATAAAACCGTAAAACGAGTATTTAATAAACTAAAATAAAACTAGATTTTAAACGTGAATTTCGGGCACGTAAAACCGGGTTCCAGTGGTTTTTTATTTAACGTATCCCAAGTATTTTAAATTTGACTATTTTTTAATGTAACTAATAATATTATTTATATTACCAAAAGGATCATTTTATTTATTATAAAATAATGCTTTGTGGTTATTTTATTTTTGACAAAATAAATACATAAATTACTATGTTCTGGATCTCACTATTAATATATTAAACTATTTTATTATTATTAATACAATAAATATTTTATAAATGCATTATACGTCATTAAAAAATAACAATGTACCGCAAAGTGTGTTTCAGATTCTGTAAAATAATTTTACTTTGATCAATTTAATACGCGCATCACAGTTTTCTGACTTTCGTACAATTCTGAATAATTTATTCTAACGAAACCCTTAATATTGAATGTCATCAACGTTAATTTATTAATTAAATCTCACTGAGAAACTTCAGTCAAATAAATAATTAATTAAAGAGTGGATAAATTACGAAATAAAAGGGAATCAGACGAAGCCGATAATTTACTAAATGTTAATAATTTAAAATAAATAATCTCAATGAAAGCTATCCACATAATTTTATGAAACAAGTACAAATATTTATTTTTTGTTTAAAAAATATTTTACAATGTTGCATTCACTAAAACATAAATTCAATTATATTTTCCCGAATTACACTCTCAAACTTGTGCATCCAAATAAATCTCCACATTGTCAACATGAACATTTTCCGCAGCACTTCACATCGCGTAGCACAATCTGAATCCCAACAGCATTTCAAAAACCACTAGATTTCACTGCGACAACAAAAAAACTTAAAAACACAATATATCACACGGAAATGCAGGGCCGCGGAAATGTAAAAATAACACCGGGCGCCTTGTGTAATTTCAACGACACAACAGGAATTAACTGGGTCGCATTATTTCAGCTGCGGTGTCAAAGTCAGACTCCATAATTCACAGCTATATGTATTTCTTGCTTCCCGGAGGAAAACAGGACACTACCGCAAGTACCCTAAGATTTATTTTTTTTATCCATAGATTATTTATTACAATTTTATGTAAAATAGAAAGAACCATTTCTCATTGGCGGGTTATTCACTTATCCAGTAGATGATTTTGAAACTCAATTAAGTTGATCCTGTGTCTTGTAGAAGTGGATGTTCTTCGGTGCATGAATATCCATTATCACTTGGGTGAATGCATGCGGAAGCAATTAATAAATAGAAAGGGGATCATAGAGCTTATCTTGTGTTAAATAATTCTCATGCATCAACGGTTTTGTTCTAGAGCCACCGAATCAATTCACAGGTTTAATCACTTTATGTTATTATTATTCGAAGTTCTTAAACAGTAGAGTAAAAAATTAATTACTCTATATTTTTAATTAATAATATATTATTAATGAGGTGAGGTATAAATCACAAACACTATCGACGCAGTATTGTATATATATATATGTTTATCTAAAATTAATGATTCAATTTTGAGTGAAATTAAACTCTAGTTCCATTTAAAAACCTCCTTGGCGAGATTTTAAATATCGGTTTATTATTTAATTATGAGATTACGATAAAAATAATATGTATTATGTATAAAGAATTTTCTTAAACTATTTAGACTGTATAAATGATAAGTACAAATAGATATTTTTTATATATAATATTACAGTAAATATTTTTCTAGTTTATTATCGATAAAAGTGAAAACCTATGCTGCAGAATATTATAATTACGAATAAATTTATTTTTAAATATGTTTTAAACATTAAGCATAATAATAGCTTATATTATAAAGGATGGTGAGAAATGCCGCGAATTGATTTAATCAGTAGGAAAATGATTATTTGTACAAAATGTGTTTTTATTAATAAAACAATGGTTTAAAAATGCTTTGGTTGCCAAAATACGATTTATCGAGCTGTGCTCTTTGGCTGAAATATTTCAACCGGACTATTTATTCATGTTATTCGGAATTATTTCCCGCGTTCAGTGATAATTAATTTTTAAAAATATCAATTTCAATATATATATTTTAAAAAATCATTATAAAATATGATACATTTTCTATTATCTCGACTAATGGTTGGAAAAGCCGCACGAATAATCCTAAATATTATGTTTTAACCCTTTCAGACCCAGTGTACATTGCAATGTACAATAATTTGAGCATTGGTTTTGAAGGTTATTTTACATTTTATTATCACTGGGACCTTTTGAATATAGTGCTGTATTTTATCCAAAAATAAAAAGTCAGGTCTGAAAGGGTTAAAATAGAATTACATAAAAATATCTGAAACAGACTCTAATTTTATCACGATTATTATTCGTTATAAGCTTTCCTCACAAGAAAGATTTTCTAATTAATATTATATTATACCATAATATTCGAATTTTCATTAGTCGATCTACTCTGTTAAAATGTCAACAGCGTTGTGCGAATATGAGTGATAGTTCTTCTATTTTTCCTATTTCTTTACATGCATCCTTATTCTCGTTCTCTCGTGGATAAAATTAGACATAATATCCGCATTGCTTTTCTTAAAAAATTGAAAAACTAGATTATATTAACTGTATTCCAACCACTCAATGTTTTTTTGTCGACATTTTCAAAGCTTTGTAAATTTTCTAGTAACTTGGATATATCAGATATTTCGTTTGTTTCACCCTCATTAGAATAAAAAAAATCTATCTACAACTTATACAACAGCACTGCTTTCTAAGATAACTCTTACTTTTAAAAAATTCCTCACTTTTGGAATCCATTTAGGTTTAAAACAATCTTAATGGTTTCAGTAGTTTAATTATGTGAGATACAGATGCGGTCGAGAAGAGTTTGAGTACCACTTTCATATTCTGTTTTTCTTCTTATTCTTCTTTTTTTTAACCAAAATGATTACTAGAGTATTTCGGTATTTATTGTTTACGAATCCTGCAGGAGCTAGGCATCTTTTTAGAGTCTTATGGCTAAGCTTATATGACAATCCTCTTACAGTGACTATCATTTTCATAGAAATGATTTAGAGCTGCTTACCTGAAAGCAGGTCAGATAATTTTAATCAGATTAACCTACTACAGTATATTAAACAAACATATTTGTACTTTCAATTAATATTATATTTTATTTAAAAGGTTCATTCCTGGAATAACCTACCTTTCATATAGACTCAGTATCTAAAGGGTTAAGAATATTTACACGATAACATGGATTCTTAGAAAAAAATACTTTCGACGTATACCATATAAATGAACTAGGCACAATAGGGTTCAATATTTCTTAGATTTATATTTTTTAAATTAAAAATATATTCTGAAATGTTACTGATTTCTATATAAATTTTTCGGTACAAATTAAGCTGTTCTAAAAAAATACAATTTTTTAAAATTCTCATAAATAACTTCTTGTGAAATCTTTTGCGTCATAAATCGACAATATCTCGCAGTAATATTGCCATTCGCTCTTTTCCATTAGGCCACACCAATGAATGGTAGCAACGTGTGAAGCAAGAGACATCAATGAGGGGCACGTGTCAAAAGGCAATAACACTTTCGGCGAGTGCCACTTATTCACGAGTAACCGTCCCGTTAACACTTTTATGGCGGTTTTCTGGAATTTTCGGCGAGAAAAATCGCAAACTTGTCGAACACAGCCCCGGGGCCAGATGTAATTTTTCCGACGAAACTTTTCCTCCGACAACATCTTCTTCCATTCTCACCTAGGCAGATTTCTGCCGTCTACGGCACACATTTTTGCAACATATTTTTTTCATCCAAAATCCTCTGGGTACCTCTGAATCGTGTCGCGGGTACAATTATAAAGAGAACTAACATATTAACCAGCTAAACACAACAATGATAAAAATATATCTAGTAAAGCATGTCAAATTTTTATATTGCATCTCGACAAGTTCTAGTAGACTTTTGTCATAAAGATGAGACCATTAAGATGAACACTCGAATTGATCCATCACGGCCGTCCATTAAGACGTTATCAATCCTCGTGAGTGTACTAACAGCATCCGAATCGTAAAAATCTCATTTTATAGTAAAATTTCTGGAGTGTGTTCATCTTTACGGCTAGTTTTTATGTTTTATTTGGGGAGAAAAGTTGGGCGTCGGGAGCGCGCTCCGAACGAAATTCCTTTGGTATTTATTATTCCACGAGGAGGTTCGTTTTAACTGTGTTTTTTTTGCTTGTTGTATCCGGAACATGGCTTTTCGGCATACAAAGGGTCCCTGTACGCAATGTTAACAGGGACACGTTTTACGGTTTCGTGAACATTTTATGGCGAGCTAAAATTCCGTCTCGGGAGGGTTAAGTAATATTAGTCAGGACTAATAAACGATTTTTGTTCGTATTGTATGATAAGACATGCACGGGCATGTACCGGGGAATCGATATGAATAATTGAAATATTCATTATCTATAACAAAGTAATAAATTTCTTATAATATATTTAAATATTGCTAAAAATATTTTTTTTTTTTTTATACACTATGGCGAGACTTATAGCTTAAACACTTAGCAACATGTATTTTTATTATAACGTTTTAATATTATTTAGTGCCAGATTATTTATCTTGTGTAAATTTATTATTTACCAAAGTTTGCATTCTATTAAAATAATATTAATATAAATTACTTTATTTATTAGGATTTACTTCGTTTCTTCGGATTTATTATAAAATATATTTTAGTTATTAACATATAATAAAAATATTTTACATTTTATGCGTATATAAATTACTTATAAATCCATAAGTTTTCTGCGAGAGGGCTCTACGAACCCTGACCTGTTTGACCTCGCGGCGAAAATTTTGTTAAACTGTCAGTTCTTGACTACTAATCTAAAAGAAACATTTTTTTTAGTTTCTAACGAATAATATATTCCCGTCGTGCCTCAAAATATGATACAAATTTGATAATCGATTGTGTTATCTTTGAATTTTGAAAAAAAATAATGATTAAGAATAACATTTCACATTACCACAAGCATTCTACAGGTGATTAATCAAGGCAATATTTCTCACGCATTATATCAGAAAGATGGTCAAACGTAATGGAAAATAGAACAAACTCTTCAAAGCTATAATATAAATTTTATTAGGGATGAGGTAGTAGAAGAGATAATTAATATTATTGTACAATTTGATAAACATCTGGACGTTCACAAAAGAGGCGTATTTTTTTTTTGAAAATTTGATTATTCGAAAATGATGTTTAAAAACTCACAAACCAAGATTTGATTGAGATCGAGAAGAATACGAGTTACAGAAAAAAATCTTAAAAGAACTAGATAAACGATGGGGAAAAAAATGTGCGAAAAGATAAGGCTGAGATTTGTGTCCAGATCAGTGATATAATTCAAAATTGTAAAAATATAGATTCGGTACTATAAATCTTGCCCCCTCATTCAGGCACTTGCGTTTTATTATTAAATATCAAAAGAAACAAAAAACCATGCAAACTAACCTTGACATATTTATAAGAAAACCAAACTCTAATATTGTAATCGGTGATGAATAGCAAGAGTCACTAAAGGATATAAGTAGCATAGATTATGAAAATATATTGCGCATATTTATTTATGGATATAAAGTAAAAAATTATCAAATAAAAATATAAAATAATTAACTTACTACTCTTCTTTTATATTTAGAAAATTTTAATTTAAAAAAAAAGCACATTTTTATATAAAATTAGAATTATGACTATATCAACTTAAGTCGTCGAGAACCGACAGCAGATACCTTTCGTGGATTGTAGATATTTTTGAGCAAAATATGGTAAAACATATTCGTTAAAGATTAATTAAATTAATTTTCTTTAGAAAGTTTCCCTAAATTTTTCTATATTTTGAATCAGATCAGATCATTTTCGCTGGATCTTTTAAGAAACGAGTGTTTTTAAATATTATCTAGCCCAGGGGTCGGCAAAGGGATTCTCGTGGATTTCAAAAGATCCACAAAGCAATTTTAAAATGTTCATCGTTCAAAACTAATTTAAAATTTAAGTTATTTGAACAATAAACACTATTATTTTTTGTTACTAAAGTATATAATATCCGATAATATAATTGTCGTTTAAAAACAATATTTTTATCTCATCTAATAGAGATATCAAAGATTTATCAATATCATTTGATAAAACAAAAAAATCTAAATTCCATTTTAATATTTATTGTAATTAATATTAATTAATTACTAAGATGTTTTGTATTTTTACGTTGAAACATGTAAAAAAACATAATTCTACTTGTATTATATATATTTATCACAACAATCATTCATCATATCGACGCTGGAAAGCATTCCTGCTGTATCTAGAAAAATGAAACTTCTTAGAGGAGTCATTATAACATTTATGATGTTAATAATTCTTAGATTAAAAGAAGTAGAACCATAATTTATATCGTTTTACAACATTTATCGTACATTTAGTGTGAAAAACGCGAATAATTTTAGCGTAGAGCAGAGGTTCCCAATCTTTTTCGGTTTACGGCTTCCTTAAAGCAACATATTTTTCCGCGGCTCCCTTAATACATCAGATTTTTTCAAAAGTGAGCGTAAAAAGATAGCGCAAAAATTTCGAGTATTGGGAATTTCAACAAATTTGCCGAATTGCTTAATTGAATATTTCGCGGCGCCCTTATGACGACACCACGGCTTCCTGGGAACTTTGGGAAACCCTGGCGTAGAGGATAGAGGAGGATATATCCGATATTATGACTCCTCTAAGGCTCCTCCCCTATTTAACGTATCTTATTTTTTCGAAAGGCAAGATTGTTTTTCAGCAATTCCGAATTCAGCATTAAAAATTCTTTTCTTGTAAATATATTAATAGTAGATTTTCACTACAACAAGATGAGTAGGTAAATGTTAGCCTTAAAAAGCCAAATAAATAAATAAAATAGATCTAATTAAAACAGATGGGGAATCCTTTATGCATTATAAAAAGAAGGCGTCAAAGAATCACTAGCAAGTGTTAAATATAAAAAAATAAATATAATAATCTATTTTATTGGATTATACAATATATCTTTGAAATTCATAAGCAAAATCATTTCGTATTTATACGTACAACATGTAAAACAAGTCTTTTATTTGTCATATCAATGGATTTTAAGTTTTCTAATTTTTTATTTCGTAATGAATACCTTTTTTAAAAAAATATATCAAATTTGAAATTTATTAAATATATCAAAATTATTCTGAGAATTATTTCTAGTACGTGGGGTATCAAAGCTCACTAGTTGACTTTTAGTGTAAAATGGGTTATATTAAAATATCAATAACTGGTATTAAATCTTGCTTATTTTAACAATGATCTCATAAAATTTATGATTTTATGCAATTTGGACAAAATATGATATTTTTTTTAATTTTATTACTTTTAAATATAATAATTTGTAATAAAGCTACAATGGCCGTCCGAAAATATAGACATGATATTCTTAAACCGCCGGCTCGGACTCTAATTACAGCCACTGCTTGCTTTCATACACTAATTGGCTCCAACTGCAGCAGCACTGAGTTTTTTGCCAAATATGTATGTAACGATGCACCATTACGTATGCAGAGCTGCACTTTTAATTTATGATTTGAGCGTCGACGTGTCTTTATTATGTTTCTCAGTTTGCCTAGCTCAAACATTTTAAGCGTCGCGTGCTCCAAGACGAACTAATTTAGTTGGGCAAACATGACGCCGGTAGTAGCTGATGGTTCAACATTCAGGGTAATTGGGGGAGCTCCTACCATTAAACTCTACTGCTGCAGTAGATTCGTTATGGCAGCGTGACATAGATGGGAAACTGATGAAAGCCAGCAGAGCAGCTAGTTGACGGTGGCGAATCCAGAGTCAGGAACTAATTAGCGTGGATGCAGCGGGTTAACACGTGTCGACGAATCAGAGGCAGGGATATGTGCGGCTTAGCGCATTAGGCGGCAAAATTCTAGTCAAATAACTTTTGACAATACTATATTTAATAAAGATGATTACTAAAATTTAATTATAGATGTAATATTTAAATGTTGCTTTGTTTTCCGGATGTGCAGACAGCAGCTAACTGCATATTCACGCTTCAGTAAATTGTCTAATTAATTGGACTTAACGCTAAAAGCGACCGACAAAACTACACGTGTAATTTTCAGGGATTGTATCTTGAATTAAAATTCTACTATAGAATTATTAATTGATTTTAGAATATATTTTGAATAAAAGAAAATTGTAATAAGGAAAAATTACATATTTACGGAAACAATAGAATATTTTTATTATTTTAATAATATATGATAGATTGGCTAAAACAGTTTTAAAAAAATAAAAAAAAACATTTAATATTTTAGTTTACAGATTAATTATAATGATTGTAAAAGGAAAAATCTAAATAAAATAATATGAATGTTTCTTGGAAGTGGTAAAAGTCCATTTTCGGAAAAAAATAATTAATGTGGTGTGCAACAATAGTCAGCAACGGTATGGAGTGAAGTAAGGGGGAAAATATATTTAAACATGAAAATAGGAATGCAATATTATTAAATTGATTGGTGGTAGTATTTTCCTGGCAAAGTAGGTAATAAATTTTCCTTCTTCGTATGCAATTTCCATAACGCCAATTAAGCTTTAAATGCATTTACCGTAGTCTATCATGTACGCTATAGAACGATATCTACAATTTTATTTATTTAAAAAAACCGCCCTTATGTAACCAAGATTTCTGCTCTTACACGAACAAATTTCATTCTTCGATAATGGAAATTCTTTCATATGTGGTAATAAATTTAAAAACCGCCCGAGTACCTTTTCTTTAATGCCTCATTTCTGTGTGTGTGATAAGATCTTCATACTTTGCACGATCTTGTAGACGTATTTTAAATAATCTGTATTTCATCTTATTAAGTTTATCCGTTTAACTGAGCTAAGTTAATAATTGGACAAGTGTCTGACGAAAACTATGCATTCAGGGAATTCTTTATAACACTAGCCAGAGGGTATGTAAGAGGAAAACAACCATTGTTCACTCCGCATGTTTAAAAAAAATATTTATATTAGGTAGTTTGGCGAGTTGGAATTTATTAATTTAATGCCACCTCTTCTTGGTTGAATAAATAATTATAATATAAATAATTTGAATATCAATCCAACTTTAATAATATTGGGTATGCCGGAATCTTCTGCCCGTTTTTATAACATAACAAAATAATACATTTTTAATACCTTGAATAAACTTTACAAGTGACATGAGAAAATAATAGAATTATAGTGAGTTTATTGCCTTACATATTATTACGATTCCCTATAATAACTTCACCATGCTAAGTGTAACTGTAAATTATCTTTACGAAGTAATTTATTTTTCGCAATAGATTGTTTATAAGTCCATTATAATATAATTGGAATTTATTCTTAATAAAGTTGAGTTTCGTTTACTTACACGTCAGTCATTTAAAAAAATACAGAAAAGCCATTTTTAATTTAAAAAAGCGATTTATTAAATTTTTAAAACTTATTATTATCTATAACTAATAAAACCGATTATTATATTATTTATCGTGATGATAAATGTTGACAATTGAAAAAAAAATATTTGAATTAAACGTTAACTAATATTTTTATATAAATACCAACGCAAACCTCTACATATCTCACATTATACATAAAACGGACTTATTCCACTTTAAAGTATAGTATATTAAATATTTTATGTGGTTATCAAAAATAATGTAATGTCTCATCTACAAGAAAAATCTGCAATAAACCAACTTAAGTTCAACTCGATTTATTTCGAACATAACTATAGTTTGGCTTTAATGTTCAATCTGGAGGCCCATGCTTCAAACTTTTTTTAATTTTCATATTTGACCGAATATTTTCAATACTTAAATATAAATAAAAATTTTATCTAACTCAAAAGATCTATTTAAAAAGGCCCTCAGGGATATAAGAATATTAATTTCATAAATATTTATAAATTATCTAAACAGTGAATAAATCATGTTTTTTCCATGAAATTAATAAATATTAAATCATTATTTTATATAAATAAATAATATCATACAGAACGATTTCATAATAACCTACATATTTCATTTTGATGAATAATAGAAGTTGCCTTTGTAAACAGCTACACTTTAATGTTCGTACAGTCTCAAAGGCAATAGCAACTCAGATAAATGAAAAACTACTGAATAATTCGTAAATGATACGTAATATAATTCGATATGAATTATATTAGTATTAGGTAAAGAAGCCCATTATTTGTTCAATAAATAAATGTATTTAAATATTCTATACATGTAATTTTCTCGATCATTATCATTGCTATATTTCAATTATTTTTTTATTCTTTTCCTGTAAACACATTCTGATTTCGAACTAAAATGCACATTAAGGCGATTTATTGTTTTATTTTTAAGAGTTATCATAATTATCTTCATAGATTAAATTTCTACTTCCAAATATAAATTCGCGATTCAATTTTTTATTTAGCCAAATGAAATAAAAGTAGGATTGTGATCGCCGGTGTTAGACAGACAATCAAATGTAATGCAGCCCGATTCTCAGTAGTTCGTGACTTTTGCATGTAAATTTAATTCATTCTTCCTTAATTATTCATCTGCCTTGTTTATATGCATTTTCAAAAAAAAAACTGACTCGCCGCCATGCAATTTACTGAAAAAGTCAGTAAGCTTATCCTACAGCAACTGTTTTCCATTATCTTCCGATTCCACTAGAACTCATTATTTTTCATTCATTTTGCAGCAAGATATATGCATTGTAGATATATTTTCTTAGAAATGACATCGCTAAATAAACTGTCATAAATACGTTAATAAATATTTTAAGCAATAAATTAAAAATAAAATTTTGGGGATTTTCAGAATTAATGATTCCAAAATATTATTAAATGAAATAAAGATCGCTTTGTTGCAAATTTTCATGTATTAAAACTCAAGAAAATTATATTATAATTACCGGATAAATTTTCTATATAAACAATATTCTGCGCAAAGCCTTATTGTGTCATTTAAATTTTACGCCTTGTCAGATTGCCGATAATTTAGTTGGCGAACTTTCGACATAATCAAATTTATGTACAGTCTTGTTACTCGAATATTTTTTCCATGGTAATTATTAAAAATAGTAGATGTCCTTTAAATCACAAAGAACGATAATGAGAGAATCAAAGTCGATTTCAAATTAATCTGTTCGTATTCGTTTATAACATCAGTGAATTAATTCGAATTATAACGACCTTAACAAGAGACCTTAGATGGAACACTGTTAGACGTTTAAAAAATGAAAAAAAATAATGAGATAATCTTAGTGTAACAAGATTTAAAGCAACAAAGAAAATTTCGAGCGAATAAAATTTTAGAGAGAACATTTTCACCTGCGATTATAAGACGGCGGGGCTAATTTTCTCATTAAGCTATTAATCATTAGAATAGCATTAACAATTATCAATTTTGGCAATTTAACCATGTGAAAACGTGGCTCGTATTACGGAAGGCAGAGAGGAAATTAGATTTCTCGGAAGCGTGGTAATTTATGAAGGATTTTGTTAGAAGAAAAGAGTCCATTGTTTTTGCTGGCGCAAAGGATATGAGGAACACTCCGATAATTGTCGCTGCTGATGTAGTTTCTTTGTATTACGGCCTGGAGATTGCTTTTATATAACGAATTAGCGAAATCACGTGAGGCGACATCTTATCATAAATATATTACTAAAACCTATTAATTAATTAATTATCTTATACAAAAAACAAACAATAACAAATTCTAGTATTTATTTAGACCAAAAATCCTACTAATAATTATTTTTATACATGGCTGATTAATTTATATAAAATCTATAAAGTAGTTATAGCTTAATTATTTATTTATTATTATTATTCTTAGTCTGTTATTTACAGAAAATCTGTTTGTATGCTAAAACAAGAAAGAGCTAATTTTCTTTTTAACAAACACGATTTCACGAAAATATAAAAAACAATTGAAATAGAAAACAGTTAATCATTTTCTTATTAAAGCAAAATATTGTCCGGATTTAATATTTTCAGATATATTTTTTGTTGTTGTTGTTGTAAGCTCTATCCTCTAGCACAGGGGTGAGCAACCCGGGCTGCATGCGGCCTGTCACACTTTCTCTTGCGGCCCTTTAAAGAATTCATATGTTCCCCTTTAAAAATTCCTAGTCTCATTGCACCCTAGGCGTAATTATAATCTTTTTCCACACATTTCCTAGGCCGTTTATATGACCGATCCACAACGGTGGCTCGAAGCCCACGATATTGACCGATGGGGTATATTTAATATAAAATGAATGTATGAAAATATACCCCAAACATTTCAAGTCAAGATATTGATGAATTCTTCGACAATACCTTGGCATTTGTTGTAAGAATAAGAAATAGTAATTCGTGATATGCTTCATATTTTAGATTTTTTTACTAATTACTATGAAGCTCAAGTGAACTCGACAATGTCCCGCCGCGACGTGCATATGTTGCGATATTTTTCTCGCTCGCATCCGGTACGGGCCGAAAAAAAACATCAGAAAATATTGTTCTGTTTATTTTTCACCGCAATTGAGGACAATAAAGATCAATGATCATTTATATTTATTCTTCTATGACTTTATTTAGAATACAAAAAATCATGTAGGAATTATATTACTCGAGAAAAGTAAAAAACTTGGTGTCCCAAATAGACCATATCGGTACGGCTAGTTTAATAGTATATCTATTAATTAGTGTTTTATTTCTGTATTTTTATATATTAGGTTTATTTTGTTAATAAAGAGATAATTTGAGTTCAATATTTAGTGTTTGTATTATGTTAAGTTTCTTACGTGCTGCTCGCACAACATTCATAAATTGGTAGCTGACCCGTTGTTAAAAAAGGTTGCTCATCCCTGCTCTAGCAGAAACGTATTTTTGTAATAAATTTCTTAAAAAATTAGGTAAAATTATTATTTCATATAAATCCAACTCATGATAATATTTTTATTGATATATTGTTTTAATAATTTGGTGGATATATAAATAAATAAATATTTGGGAAAAAAATCCAGCAAATTGCAATTGAATAAGTTTACATTCATTACTTAAATAAATATAAAACCATAAATTCTAAGCTCTTGGGAAAAAAATACTTTTAACGAGCTTTTTAAAAACATATATTCAACCGATATAATCGTCTGTTTTGGACTAGGAGATACACGTGCAATTTATACGTCCAATACAATATTCCAATAAATCGTTGTATTACTTTATTCCATAACTGTTTTCTATAACTTTCCCGGCAATAACTATTAAAATACCAATTTTTATGGAGCACGACCGACTGTGCACAGCCGGAGTTAGTTTCCGCGAGAATTCAGACATATCTGTTTTGTTCGAGTAACTAGATCGTTTGCGAATCCTCGCCCAAGCAAGTTTCCCAATAAAACAAAATAATAATATGACACGGCACTTGTTTGAGCCCTGGCTCGCTCCTGGCACGTAAGATCTATGGATGCATCGGAAACTGCGATGCAGGACGCAGACTTTCCAAAGGAATTTATAAGCCGCGTCGGCAATACGATATCGGTGTTTGCATACCTCGAATGCGAACTAGTTTAAATACATTTTTCCATTGGAAATATTTCAGCATTGACTGATGTGAACTTGTACTTTGAACCAATATAATCTCATAAATATAATGTGAAATCCTATAAACTTGAAATGTCTTAAAATCAATTGTTGTGTTGACAACAATATTTATCTGTAAACGTCTGTAAATGTATAAAGCAATGGAGTGCATCGATAAACTTATCACATTTTCAGTTTTGCAAATCTTTCCGACGGCGTTCCGATACGATTTTTCATTTTCGCAACGGCACTCCAGCCAGTTTCTGTGACGTTGTCCTCTAGGGGCTCTTGCACGGAACATTTGTACAAACAAGGATCTGCCATGGGAGGATCTCGCTCTGCCGCCGCTGTCGCCGGCCATCGCCATCTCGCTCTTCACGACCAAGTGCTGAATAACAATTTTTCCCGACTGATATCTTTCAGAATGGAAAAGTGCTGTACAAAGTTTTGCCGCAATCTTTTTTTATTCGCCAGCATCCCTAGGTACGAATATTTCTGCGACAATAAATTGTATTATCGCGACATTACATTTCGATTGGGCCAATAATAATGCTGGCGGGCCGAAAAAATTATTTATTAGTTGCGTCAATGGGAATTAATCCGGTATTAATTAATTTAGCGAGGACGGTAAGCAGAAAATATTAGTCTCGGCATCCAGAAGATTCTCGGGGATTATTTACTCGGATTAATTTTTCGTCTCAGACACCTGAGCAAACAACAATCGTCGCTGATTACATTTTAAACTCATCCCACTACTATCGTATTGTGTTTCCTTAATCTTCAATAAGCCTAATATATTCTATTTATTTTATGTTTTAATACGATAAAATCTTGAAAAATCTTGAAATATATTATTAAAATTCTCAATTGTTTATCCAGTGCTAAATTTAATTTCTCTATTTATGTATATTTTTGCAATCGCGCTGTGTAAAAATATAATTAAGCACTACAGTCGAGTTTAGCATTACAGTTCCGTGCGCTGAAACCGATACGATATCGACTACCGCCATTGTATTTATAGCTATCGTCGATAATGCACCACTTTTTTCTCTCTCTATCGTCGTAATTTCTTTTTTTTTCTAGAACTGGGTGACTGAACCTATTTTCGCTTTTCATCATCATAATAATCTTGAAAATGGGTGTTTTTGTGTTTGCTAATACGGTCCGTTCTCACGGCAGGCAATTTACACGAATAGCCAACAAGTCGTCCGTGTCGTACGGCAGAATGGTGCATTTAGGTAAATATCCTGAAAATGAAAATAACGAGGGGAGACCATGCCACTGCTCATTGTTGTTTTCGGTCACAATATTATGATAGCGAAAAAATGTTTCATGTATTGTGTCGTCATATAAACGCATAATCTATGCACTTATCAGCTTTTAAAAAAGAAAAATTATGTACACTTATTATTCTAATTACATTAAATTTCATTTATTTAAAAATACATTTGTGGTACAAATATGGTTAATTTTTATTAAGAAAAACGGTGATTTTGGTTTACTTACAAGAACAATTTTATTTTCGAATTTTCTTAAGAGCTATTATATCATTATGTTCGAAGTTATATTGGTCGATCTACTCCAATAAAGTGTCAACAGCGTTGTCACTAAAATGAGCGATCATTAATTATTCTTCACTTGCATCCCCATTCTCTTTCTCTCTTGGTTAAAATTAGACATAATATCCCCTTAGCTTTTATCAATACGTTGAAAATTCAAAATATATTAATTGTATTCTAACCACTTATTTTTATCGATATTTTCAAAGCCATGAAAATTTATCCTCAGCTGTCAAATTATAGAATTATAGAAATAAAAAATCGAACGAATATTACTAACTTAAATGGTAAAAAAATTACAGGCATAAGATCCTCGTCTATTTTTAATATGCTTTTATTTAGATGAAAATGAGCATTATCTATTAACGAAATTGCTTTCTGTGCCAACTTCTTATTTAAAAAAAATCTTTCATTTCTAGAACCTATTTAATTTTATTCTATGGCCTTTTCAACCTAATAATTGTCAGAATTTTTTTTTATATCTATTCCATTAAATGGTTTTGGTTTTTAAACTATTCCAATGATCAACAGTTTAATTTTGTGAGTTCCAGATGCGTTTGCGAAAAATTTGGGTTAATAATAATTAAAATTAAAGCTTTTTCCAATCATCATTATTTTTTGATAAATTTTGTATATGTTTTGGATCAGAAGTGTACTGTAGTTTAATCATTTTTATATTTATTTATGAATATATTCATATTAAATTAATATTCAAATAATTTTTAATAATAAAAATAGATTGAATTTCAATTTTCTCCTAATTTCTGAGCAATGTATTATATGTATAAAGTTATTATGCGTGAAATAAGTACAATTAATCCCCTATAACGTCCACCTCTATAACGTTTGCGGCAGTTTTTTCCTATAACGTCAAAGCCCCCTATAACGTACATATTTTAAAACGCTATATATAATTATCATAAAAATATTTTATAATTTTATAAAATTGACTAATAAAATGTTGTGTTGATCTTCCCTGCCCGCAAGTTGTGGGAAGATTACGTTAGCTAAAATACGAAAGGATATATCTTATCGCGCGAGTCAAGTCATTTGCGCTAGTAAACAAGTAAAAATGTAAAAAAAAGAAAAATTAAAATTAAAATGCTTGATGCACTGATCTCCTTCAAATCAAAAAAATAAAATTGCCCACCTATAACGTCCCCTCCTATAATGTGAAACGTATCTTGACGTTATAGGGGGGTTTACTGTAACCTAATTTATTTAATCAATTATTTCTTAAATCTAACACTGCTTTTTACATCTTAATATAGGTTTATAGGGTGGAATATTTTTTATTATTGTTATTAATTATTTTACTATTGATTAAGTTAAGGAATGATATTGTGGTATATAAGGTAAGAGAAGAAGGTCTAATAAATGAACGTGTAAATGTCGACATTTTCTTAGAAATTAAATAGAGATGTGAACCCTCTTTCAGATTAACAGAGTGTATATTTTTAGTTTTTTAAACAAAAATAAAGCGGCCGTAAAATTATTCGACTCTATAAAATGATAGTATGTTAACAAACAGGAAGAAGGAGAAAGGATTATCATAAATTATTCTTTTTTTTATTGCACCCCATTGATAAAATATGTCTGTAAAAATTTGAGTACAAAATAATAACATGTTACCATTAGTGCCATTAAATTTCGCGAACTTTCATTGTATTTTTTTTTATTTTCTAATATTCATTCAGTGTTTTGTACAACACATAAAAATATATTTGTTTTTAATTTTAAGAATATCTACCTTATTTATGTGTATATAAGTATACTTTGACTTTTGGGGGTGGTTTTTTAACTCTTTGAGGATTATACCCCGTGCAAAATAAAGAATCTGTTGTATTTTTAAATATTTATTTGTCAATACATAAATTAAATATTTAGTTATTTTAAAAAAAATAAGTAAAAATATTTTTTTAGATATTTATTTAATACAAGAGTCGGTATTGAATTATTGTGTTGTTCATGAATTTAATATAAATATAATTGCTTTGAAATTATTATAAAAAATATTACAAATTATAAAAATATATTAAAATCGGAAATATATTTTAATTAATTAAAAAACCATTCGCTCTTATTAATATTATAAGTTTTAGGTCTTAATTATAATATATTTATTTATTATATTCCGGTGTAAAAATAGTACCGAAAGATGCCGTATGTTGATGAAATTAACCAAACTTTCAGCATTTAATATACAACGACTCGGTGATTAGCGGAATAACAAAACAGGGGCACAAAACCGTCGCCGCTTGTAAAGGCGCGTTAATTTTTTTCCCGCCGTTCGTTAAAACTTTTTTAAAATTAATTTGAATAAATTAAACGACAATGATTTGTTTTAAACAGGAAAGCATTTTCATGTCGGAAAGTTTGTGTTATTAATTAAATCCCTCCCCCTCCCCCACGCCGTCATTGTTCGTGGGCCTCGGGACGCCAACATCTTGAAGAAGTCTTTTGTAATCCCATTAACACCGGTTGTTTATGAACAGATCGCCCTCCTTGACTAACAACATATTTCGGCAAAAATGTATACATTTAATAAACATAATTAATCAGCGCGATCGGTGAGCTGAGATGAACGGCCATTGTTAGATCGGAACATCGACAGAGATACTCCAGAAATCCATCACTATGGATCTACGCACAAAAGCATAATTTGTGATACTCTTCTCCAATAACGATTTTAATCAAAATTTAATTAAAAAATCATTTTTTATTCAACACATTCACTATACGAATGAAAAATAATTAAATTACATCATACTGGCGAATCTAATTAATATATAATAATAATACATAACATATTGCGATTAATACTATTTTTTTATATACATACAATTCATTAATATGTATTTGCGCCTATACAAATATATATATTAATATACTATTCAGCATGTCATTTTGATATAAAATTTGTGCAATATTGCATGATACGTAGTGTTTCAATAAAAACTAATGATTCCGCGGTGTACGCATGATTTTCTGCAATAAATTAGTATGTCGTGCAAATTGTCTTATATTAATTCTAATAAACAAAAAAAAAATATATTTTTTAATCAGTAATAATATTAAATGTTCTTTTTATAATATCCAGTAATTAGTTATATAATTTATTATATTATAATTACGATATTTTGAATGTAAAAAAAAATCAATAATTTTTCTTAGTTCACAATAGTCATAAGCAACATTTTTACATAGAGGTAAACTCTATAAATATAAATATATTTTATACCGTAGATCTTCAAGTATCACAAGATTTGAAGTATACCTTTTTTATTGGTGTTAAAAGTCGGGCAGGTTTAAATTTTTTTTTTAATGGAAATACAAAATTAATACAAAATTTAGTAGTACTTGTCAATAAATCAAGAGAGGGGGTAAAGGCGGTTCGTCCTTAACCGTTTAGACGCCACAGCGTGCAGGCACGCGAAACCGGCTTACCAATAGCGCCATGGCAAACGCTACTACGAATTTATTTATGAATAAATATAATTTAAGTGAAAATTATGCAGAGACATCTTTTGAAGGCAATGTGTTTGTTAGAATGTCGATATGTTTAGCCGTTTCATTTAATTTGAAGTTTATACTGCATACGGTAAAAATCTATATGATTGGCTTGGCGATTAAAGGTTTAAGGGTAACCCGGGTACTGCCCCACACACATTTATCCTAATAAAAAAAAAAATACCCGAAATGTGCAAACAGAACCATATTAGTATATCGTCAGCTTTAACACAAACGAGTGTTTGTTGGCTTGGTAGTGGAAGTAAAGAGAAAAGCTCCGTATTACCGTATACAGAAGGTCGCTTTTTGTATGCTGCGGGGTAAATGTGTTCGGGGCAGGTTTCTATATGCCCTGGACACGTGGTCGCTAGACTTTAACTGTTCGTCCGAAGCGAACAAGTGGTGTTGATTGTCAGTCAATGGAAGTGAAGAGAAAAGTTTCGTATTACCTTATACAGAAGGTCGCTATTCGCTTGCTACGTAAGGCTCTGTTTGGAGCAGACCTACCCACCCTCTGGTCCATATTTTCTACTCAATTAGAAAAATAAACGACACCGTCGACGTACACGACTATATTTTGCATTTCTCTTTTCTGGGATTTGAATATCACCATCAACTGATTAATGAAAATCTTTTAAAGTTTTCATAATTTGATCCATTGCCGATTAAAACTATTCGAACGCTCGTACAACCGTGTTTCAGACTTTTTGGGGACAGGAATTCAAATAAATAATTAAATAAATGTTAATAAAAACGATTTTCATTTTTTATTAATTTAATTAATTATTTTTGTTTAATTCCACAATGAAATATTTGATCATTTTTAATATTTTTTTGGTTTGACGAAACTGTACTAAAAATATTTTTTTTTACAAAATGGGAGGGGGCACTTGAACCTCATTCACGACTCAAGTCACGAGCCACCCCTGGAAAGAGGTATTCTTGAATCTCCGGGGACAACACAATTTATTCATTTAATGCATTCCTAAGCAAATTTGCAAAAAATCTTGTCTATATCATTATAATAATCAAAAGAGTTCAATATTTCATATCTAAGACAATAATTTGACTATCAATTAAATATAAAAATAATTTATTATTTACATATAATTGGAGAACAAAATAAGATGAGCTGAAAATACATTAAATTATGGGATTCAGGCCGCGAGCTATTCATCACTGGTTTTTAATATTAAAATCCGAATTCAGTTTCAGTAAGCACACCTGCAAAATACGACGCTAGATTTTATTATAACTTAAACATTCTATTAATATAAAACACAATTAATCACGTGTACCACTAATCCCAAAAAAACTACAAAAAATTGCTCAAATTAAGCCCTAACGTTCGCTAAGTACGTAATTATTTTCATGAATCGATTTTTTGCGCGCAATTACTTTTTTTCTATTCAATTACTTACCTCAAAAGAGCGGAGCCCCGCTTACGACTCTACTTTTTAAAGTCGTAAAAATGATCGTTAAAACGTATTAATTTTTTGAACCTCCTCACAAAAGTCCGACAAAGTCGCATAAAACCGCTGATTTCACGGGTTCAAAACGAAAGTTAGCGGGGAGCGGGGCCCGGCCAATACTTTAATTAACAATTTCGGCCAATAAAACGTTTTCAATTAACCTTTTACACTCGGTTTTATGTCGGCGTCGGAGGCGTTAGTCAGTCCAGTCCGAATTATTGTATATCTGCTGGCGCAATCAAATTTTAATGTCTAATTACGCCGGTACGAGTAAATGATTTTTCTGGGACTGTATGCTGCATTCGTTCGTGTGTGTTTAATTTTATTGGCCAGTTTATTTTAAAGAAGGTCATTAGAAGGCATAGAAGGCTATCGCATTCCGGATGGATGTACAAAATATAACCTTTTCCGTGGAGAAAACAGATTATATTAATTGATACCGTGTATTGGATAATTTTGGTCTTTTAATAGCCGGTGATAGCTTTTCATTTTATTCACATGCTTGTGATGCAAGACATTTTATTATTGTAATAAATGTGCCTTTATTTATTCGTAAATAATAAAAATAATTATTAGCTATATTTAATTATGAATACACGCAAACAAATTTTATAATAAACATTGATTTTCTGAATTAAAAATAATATTTTTAAAGGTTCCTATAGACTTTTCTAATTTATCTCTAATATTCATAAATTGCACATACAATCATTTACTTAAATTCAGCAAAATATATACCTAAAAAGATCTGATGCTTAGAATATATACGAGCGAAATCATCTAGAAAATGTATGTACCAACCCTGTAATTATAAGTTAAAAAATACCTAATCAAGATTCTCTCCGTGGGGTTTATTTTTTGTTAAAACATATTTTTTTTTATTAATTTTTTAAGGGTATGAAGGAGTACTACGTAGACCTAAAAAAATGGTAGTCGGAAGGGGTAAGATCTGGTGAACACGACTGGTGTAACAGAACTGCCCACTTCAGCTTTTGGATTTTTCATGGGTCATTCTTGCTGTATAAGGTTGTAAAATTGTCCTCTTGCAGTATTACCCTACTTCGGTTGACTTAATGTTTTTTATGTATTTATTTCAACTTTAGGTCGAGTCTCACCGATTATCAACAACAAACTTCTGACGTTATAGTTTTGCCCAGTTTCAATAATTCAAAGTACATATTATCAATGATCCCTCGAATAGTTTACAGTTGGCACAAAAAAATTCGGATCGAAATGAGTTTTTTAAACCCATTGTTTTCTTCGACTAGCATTGGCGTACATTATCGACTTTTCGCCTTGTTGGTTATAGGTTGGGCAATTGTCGTGATGATAATTGCCCAACCTATTCATTTTTCCGATCTGATTAAAAAAAATGCATTATCGGAAAGGAAGATCCAAGTTTCTGGCTTAATTCATCAAAGGTTTGATCAAAATCTGGGCATCGACTAATAGGAAGGTCCTTCAAGCTCCTATTGCCGGATTTCAACTTTCGAAATCAGAATTTATATCTGTTGACTTTTAAAAACTTTGATTGCATATAGTCCTGAGTTGAAAAAAAAGCATGCAGTGATGCATTTTTGGACATTGATTTAGGTTTTTATGTATGAAAAATAAAGACAATAAACATTTCCAAAAAAGAAATATTTGAAAAAAGTTTTTCCCCTGCAAATGGATACAGACTAACTCAAACTAGACTCAAACTATCTAAAAAACGTAGCAAAATTCTGGGTCCGCCTTATATATTCTCCATCTTTCACGTGCATTTTACGTTTTCGGACATAGGCGATCTACTAGTACATATTTGTCTTTTCTCCAAGTATGTGTTCATTTTTGGCGAAGTGGAACAATTCTGGATCTCTTAACTTGGTCCAGTTGCGAATGTTGTGGAACCACGACGACCTATTCCTTCCCAACCACTGTTTATCTTCCACTTTTCCCTCCATGATGGTCTGCAAAAGGCAATACTTTAATCCATGAATGATGTGTTCAAAATACTCGATTTTGCACTTGTTTATGTTATACGGTTCTGTAATATTATTGTGAGGATAGATATCCACTTTAATTAAAACATTAACCAAACTATGTTCTATGTATTTATTTCCAAAATTTCGTATTGGAGATAAAAGTCATAGTTGTATTCGATCTTAACCACAATAATTTTGAGGCAACCAATCCGATAATTTCTGATAAATATTATAATAAAGAGAAGAAATAACCAATAAAAAATTAACCTGCACGGAGTTTGGTTGTCGATATAACGATGATAGCTTGATACATAGAAGACCACTCACTAAATTAACGCCATATTCCTGTGAATATACAAATCAGTTGAAATTAATAATTTAATTTAATTTAAATGTATACGAGACGAGTCTCTTTCGGAAACGAATGCAACATATGTTTATTTTTTTAAAGAGGAAAAGACTGCTTCTGGATGAAAAAGAACAAAGGATCATCTAACCATTCTTTTCGGCGCAAATGCATCCGCAGAATTAAAATCATTTTTCAATCAGAAACTATTTGTGCCATTGAAAGGTTATTCTAAAAATAATTTTTCAGTTTGGCCAAACAAGGAAATCTAAATTTCTTTTGCAGTATTCATTAGAATTTCAAATGATTTTATTATATCCCCCGTTGTTTCCGATATTTCTCTTTAATCAATCCCCCGCGATCAATGGGGGTTACCGATAATACACTTTTTGTAAAATAAATACAGTAAGCCTTGTATAAATGCACCGAATTGCAACATCATTGCTGGTCAATTGAAAGTATGCATTATTTAACTATAAGAATTTTGGCTTATATTGCCGATAGTAAAAATTAATTAAGTTAATCATATACCTGTTGAAATAATAATAACTGTATGACTTGCATACTCTAGAGAAAATCAAATTATCGGATATGGCATACCTCTGTCGAAATTGATCATCGAAAGGCGCATTCCTCTGTGTAGATAGCCAAAAT
>JAGXCT010033839.1:2340-13029 GCA_022495035.1 Philopotamus ludificatus | reverse complement strand
TTTTAATAGTATTATTATTTAACATCTTTTAAGCTGTTCCAAATATAACTGATCATAGGAGGAACTACGGCATTCCCTAGTTGCTGATAGCCTCTCATTTTTGCACTTACAATATGAGTAACTGGAAACCCCATCGCTTTTTTGCACTCTACAATTGTTAATTTTCTTATCCCTTGTTTCGTTTTATAAAGGCCAGTTCTTGACCCTACTCCTCCCCCAAAGGCAGAAATAGTTATAGCATGACCTTTTGGGCTGTAGATTCTTTCTCCTTGCCCTCCTTTATTTAAATATCCTACCCTAATAGGATTTAAAGCACAGTCAGTTTCCATTTCTAATTTTTCAATGATAATATCATTTCTTTTAATGATCATTGCTTCATCTACGTTATCTTCTAAAATATCTTGTAAAAAAATTTTTTTAAGGGATTTTTCTGGCTGTTTATATTCCAAACTATCTACCATATCTTTTCTAACACCAATAAAATACACCCTCTCTCTTGATTGAGGAATACCAAATTCAGAAGTATTAAGCACATGTTTATAGAGTATAAAGCCTATTTCATCTAGGCGAGATTCTATTTCTTTCATCACTTGTCCAGCATCTATAGTAAGAATATTTCTAACGTTTTCTAGTAGTAGTAGTATAGGTTGATGATACTTTGCTATCCTTATAATTTCATAGAATAACTTTCCTCGAGGATCAGTGATTCCACCCCTTGTACCAGAAATACTAAAAGACTGACAAGCAAACCCCGCAGATAAAATGTCGTGTCTTGGAATCCTTTTCTCTCATATTGTTGTAATATCTCCTTGAGGTTCTTCTCCAAAATTTTCTCTATAGACTTCTCGAACATGTTGATCTATATCACTTGAAAAAACACACTCTAATCCTTCGTTTTGAAGAGCCAGTCTAAAGCCACCAATCCCACAAAATAAATCGATAAACTGATACATATAATAGGATTATTCCTTAATAAAAGTTACTCTAAATATAATGAAGTGTTATGATAATAACTACTAGAAGATACTTGTAAATCTCTCCCTCCTCCAATCCCTGTATTATATAAAGGGGCTATATTTCTCCCAAAAATACCCTTGTTTTTATCCCCCCACTTAGATATTTTATATTATATGAGGAACAAACAATGAAAAAACTATTACTACTAACCCTACTTTGTCTTGCTCTTTTTCCCTTGAGCTCTTTTGCTCTTTCAGAAAGGGTCAAGGAAATGGCTAAGCGGATGCAAATTCGAGAATCGATGAAAGAACTAGCTCAATGGGCAGATCAACAAGAACCAAAACTTAAAATAAAACCTAGTATCACTCCAGAGATCTACTTACAATGTCAACTAGGTTTTTATGCTCTTTTTGGTCTTACTCAAGAACAAGTATTCCAGAGCATGGAACACTTTTTATTAAACAGAGATTCCTCTGAACTGGACTTATTAAATAACTTTATTGATGTTCAGGGAAACCCTTATACTGCCTACACGGATACTATAAAAGCAATCGTGGTTATGCAGGAGCAAGCCTTGAATGATGAGAAAATGAGGCAAAAACTTAGGCTACTTGGAATATCCCTCCTTGGGGTACAAATGCAACCTATCTATCTTTTAAACCTAGATGTTTATTCTAAAATATCTTCATTGTTTTTAGACCACAATAGGGAAAAATGCCATCTCCTTATTAAAAAATAAACCTTCTGGGAGGGGTTGATTTTATAAGGAGCAATACTAGTCGCCCTCTTAAATTAAACGAGATCTTGATTTTTTTTATACCGCTCTTCTTTAGCTATCTTTTCCTTAGTAACGACTTTTAGTCTTACCTACCCAAAAAGCCTTCTTGATTTTACCCCCCTGCTTTAGGTATTAAAACACTTTTAGTGTTAGCTCTACTTTGCTTTTCTTTTTTATCCTTGAATTCTTTTACTATTTCAGCAAGGGTTAAGAAAATGGTCAAGCTCATGGAGGTAGAAGGGATTCTTAATAATACCATCGAACATTATGCCTATGAAGAGTTTGAGATAACTCCAAATTTGGATCCAAGGAGATATTTATAGTGCGGTATAGATTTTTATCAAGCCTTTGACTCACTGAAGATCAAATATTAGATAGCATATAGTGTTTTTTTCGAGCATAGAAATTTTACCTTTATGATATCTTTTATAAAACTAATATGTAATAAAGAGGATCTTGAGCTACAAATGGAGCCCATATGTCTTTTAGATATAGATATTTATTAAAAGATCAGAATATCTTTTAATAAAAACAATAAGGAAAGAGTTGCTAGCAGTAAAAAATATTTATTTATTCACCCTTTATCAGTATATATAATGCATCTTAACAAGTGGAGTGTAAAAAAGTTATTGTATACTTTTAATTTTGTTATTAGTTGTCTTCCCTTCCTGTCAACCTGCTATGCAGAATGACGGCAAGATGAATCAAGGCCTAAAAAATTCTAATGGTCAAGGAAATACTGGTGAAAAAGCAGGAGGTTCTAATACTGCTAGAATTCTTGTAGCTAGCAGTTCTGACTCTCTAGATAATTTCCATCAATTACGTGAAGTCTTTGCTAAAATCATTAGTATTAAAAATAATATAGAAAACAAGTGGGAGGTTTTAGACAGCGATATAAAAAAAACTGATGAAAGAGTTATTTACATGATAGAGGGCTTTAATATAAAGGAGAATATACACAGCATATATAATAATATTCTTACTATCCGCAAAATAGTGCGCAAAGCACCTTTTCTGAATATGATCCTCAAAAATTATACAGCGATGCCCAAGGGATTTATGAAAAAACTCAAGGGCTAGAGCAAAACATTAGACAGACTATGAATGAAAGAGAAAAAGAGTTTAATAAAAGTATGGAAGTAGTCTCCAATATAAAAATAAGTAACCTCAAAATTCATGAAAACCTCTCCCAATTAAAAGATTATGCTGCTATTCAAGATATTCTTAATGCTAGCCCCTCCTTTTATCGGTTTGAGGGGCAATCTTCTTTTGATGAGCTTTATTGGGACGTTCCTCTTAATGAAAAGATGAATTGTTTTACTTTAAAAGAAGATCTTTGTGGCAATAAGGAGCTCCTCTCTTTTTATAGAATTAACCTAAAATTTCATACCTATCTCCGAGTCCTGCTATCACTAAGAAGTCTCATTCCTCTTTTTCCTAATAATCTAGATATCAAAAATGCTCAGTATTCCCCTATAATAGACGGAGAAGCATTTACGAATCATGCTGGGGAAATTTTAAGTGAATTTCCTTCTGATAATTCTTGGGGCACCCGGCGTTATTTTCCATATTTATCTACCTTTATAAAACAGCATAGTCAATCAGCAGGGGTGTTGGCATTTTTACGGGCCTTAACTTTAATTAATCGATCAAATATTATTAGTAAAAGTGAAAAAATAATGATAACTCGCATCTTAAATAAGACTATAGGATATGATATAAGAGTATCTGGTAGAGAGTTTTTCAATTATTATCATGATAGCTTAGGGAAGTATCTCATCAATAATGCTGGAAACCATAGATCCACTAGTGATAGATATTGAAATATCTATCAAAGTAATAAAAATCATTTAGATATAGGAGTATGTCCCCCTCTGTGTGGGGGGCATGCTTACCACATTTAAAACAGCACGTTTTAGGCACTGGAATGAGAGGTAAGTTTTAATCCCCCATACAACAACTTAGTTCAAGCCTCACTAGGGTTGTCTTAAGACTTTAATTCATAAGGTAATATATAAAAGTAATTATTTTAATATTAAACTTTAGTTATTTTTTTATCTCCCACTCTCTATTGAAAGCTCTTGAAAAGATTTTTATGAAGCAAGAAACCAGGTCATAAAAATATATAGAAAAGATGAGATAATAATGACAGAAACAAAGTTCATAATTAATCCTATGTACATTAATGGCCGATGAAACATTTCGGGTAGAGTCCCTAAGGCAAGTGCATTCACTGGGCTAGCCATAGGCGTCATGCTTGGTATTGTTGCTAAAAAGTTAATGCTAAGAAGGAGTGGGATAGCAATAAGATTATTTTTTACTAGAGGAAAAGCCACTCCTAGTAAAATAACGACTATAACCATGTTAGAAAATAATTCTGAGAGGAAAATCCCCGCTGCTCCAAAAACCATAATCATGATAAGTGGATGTTTCTCCAGCATCCACTTTAAGTCAACTAAATGTTTAGCAACTTTGTTCGGAATATTAAAATAAAGCGCCAAATAGCTTATCAATACCGCTAAAAGAATAATAAAAATACTTTTAAAGGGAACACTACTGACTAAACTGTTAAGAGGGATCATTGTCGATTTCCCCCCTGTTGAGTCTTTAAAAGAAAAAAAGAAGATCAAAGAAAATAAAAGAATAGTATAGGTTAATACAACTATACTAATGAATATTCGATATTGAGGCAACAACTCATGAA
Source organism: Philopotamus ludificatus (assembly GCA_022495035.1). Taxonomy (NCBI): domain Eukaryota; kingdom Metazoa; phylum Arthropoda; class Insecta; order Trichoptera; family Philopotamidae; genus Philopotamus; species Philopotamus ludificatus. The sequence goes on along the minus strand of JAGXCT010033839.1, from coordinate 8,590 downwards.
GTAATGAAATGGAGGCCCAAAATAAAAAGCTGGTGAGCGCTAAGCCGATAGATTTTTTTTTGTGCTCAAACGCTTGGAGGGGAATATTAAGAGAGTTGAGGTTAAATTTAGTTTGCCTCACAGTTTTTGGTGTAAAAAATAGCACTACAACATACAAACAAGCCCCTAGAATGACCACTAGCGGCACTCCCCACATAAACCAGTTGATATAATTGAGATATTCATAAAAAGGGACTTGATTAATAGTCAAAAAACTTAACAATATTAAGTGAGTTGGGCTCCCTGTGAGGGTTCCAATCCCTCCCAAGTTTACGCTAAACATGCATACAAAGGTGATAAGAAGGGTGAATCGCTTGGTCACTTCTGGAGTGAATCCCATGAGTGAGACATCTTTTCTTAATAATTGGATGAGAGGTAAAAGTGTTAATATACATATCACGTTGGAAATAAAAAGAGACATAAATGAAGAATAAACGATAAGATAAAAAAATAATTTATAGACGCTGCCAGCACTTTTTTTTAAGAATATTAGGCTTAAGGATTCTATCACCCCACAATACTCTAAAATTCTAGCAACTAAGTATCCTTGAGAAACAATAAGCGAGATAACAATGATAGAAGAATACTTCTCCAAGCTATACATCCTTTTCTTTTTAAGAATAAAAAATAATCAATATTAAAGTCATAATATTACTTTTTAAGAATGAATATATTTTATTTCACTTTGCTTTTCCTCCCATGTTAAGACTTACCATTTACGTTGTTATGTTATCTCTATGGCCCTCTATCCCATTATCATATGCTGCATCTGCTAAAAAACCACCTTCTCAAATCAATATTATTGGTAAAGGTAAGCTAAAAAAAAAGACGATGATTCAATTTACTCAGTCTATAAACCACGCTATTGATCCAGATATTTTAGATTATATTATAGACCTCTATATCATAGAGTCTAGAAAAGAAGGGCTTAATCATGACGTTCCTTTCATCCAAATGATCTTAGAAACATCCTATCTTCGCTATGGAGAGGATGTGGAAGCACGGCAAAATAACTTTGCAGGAATAGGTGCAACAGGAAATAAAAATAAAGGCCATAGTTTTAAAACTATCTTAAGCGGCGTAAGAGCGCATGTTCAACATTTAGTGGCATATGCGACGCACCGGCTACCAAAATCTCACCTTGTTGATCCTCGGTTCCATCTTGTAAAAAGGGGGAGCGTTGCTTACTTGGAAGAACTTACAGGTAAGTGGGCATTAGATCCCTTGTATGATATTATGTTAATGAATATTTTAGTTAAAATTTCTTTATTCAAAGAGACTGGGAATTTCTAAGCAGCCCCGAACTATCACATCTAAACAGTTACTTTTAAAGCTTTTATTCAACTCATAAACAACATTAAGAGTAATATATTTACTTAATAAGTCTAAGTGAAAAGATTTATTCCAAAGAATAATATCTACAGCGGGGTTAAGATTGGATTTTATTTTAATATGCTTATCCGTTTTTCCAAAGATAGTCATCTGATCAACAGTTATTTCGGATTCAAAAAGAGGTTTAAAATGCCCTTCTCCAAAAGGTTTTAATTTTTCTAAGGAGCTTACAAGATGATTGTTAAGTATTTTAAAATCACTTACTTTAAAAGTGGAATTATTTAAACCAATTTCTTTTAAAGAATCAATGTTAAAGTTATTAATATGAAGTTTAAAATCCTCTAGAGATTCTATCGGTATGCTGAAGCCACAAGCTTTATGGTGGCCTCCAAAAGCGGTAAAGAGATTTTTCATGGGTTCTAGTATAGGGTGCAAAGCTCCCTTATGCGCTCTCCCGGATCCTATTCCAATTTTTTTTTCCTTGTTAATAGAAATAATAATAGCTGGCTTATTAAAAAGTTTACTAATATTATTTGCCAGTATACCAGTAACCCCCTGCACGATGGTATCCGATGCATAAAGAATAATAGATTTATTTTCTTCTGGATTGATTTTCATATAGGTTGAAATTTCGTTCAGGCCATTTTGTTGAAATTTTTGTCTTTCTTGGTTGAGTTTTTTCAAGCGATCCAAACGAAGATTTGCGTCCTCATAATGAGATGATATTAAAAATTCTACCGCTTCATTCGCCTTACCAAGCCTCCCAGCCCCATTTAAAAGAGGGCCGATTTGGATTGCGACGCTTTTTTCAATATCAAAATAGAAGTTTTCTTTTTTTAAGAGGAGTTTAAGAGGTGAAAAGTTTTGTTGACTTTGGAGATAAAATAGCCCTGTCTTAGCTAGGTGATGTGTTTCTGGATGGCTGAGATTCATGCGATCACAAATAAGAGCAACAGCTGCGTATTCTAAAAAGAAAGAGAGTTTTTCTTCAATTTTTAAATGATATTTACAGATAATTTTTCTCGTTAATAAAGCAAGAGCCGCAACTCTATTTTTAGAGTGAGAAAAAATACTCTCCGCCTTTAAAAGGCCCATAAGAGAATGCTTTATTTTAGTGTAAGTGAAGTATAGTTGTTCTATAGCATAAACTTGACGAGCACTTCTTAACAATAACTCATCTTTTAAAACTTCTAATAAAAAAGAACTAGTAAAAACAATAAAATCTTCTTCTATAATATAAGATTTAAAGTCTTCCTTATTAATATCGAACTGATAAATTAATGGAGAAAAAATATCCTGACTGATACCTAGGGTATAAGAGTGCGCATCAAGGGGATTTTCTATCAAAAAAATACTCTTTTTTTTATAGAAAGATGTATAAGAATAGTATATACTTTGAATGAGTTTAAACGCTAGGGCCCCACCGCAGAGAGGAAAAAAATCTTGAGTATAAAAATGTGGGTTAATATTAGCATAGGCTGGGGGGCTGGGGTTATCTACATCTGGTTGGTGGTGATCGGTGATAATGGTAGGAATACCCTCTTCTCGCAACTTATCGATGAAAAAATGCTCCTTAATTCCACAATCAACGGTAATCACACAGCAAAGTTCTTCTTTTTTTTTACAAATATCGGCATAGATTCTTTCAGAAAACCCATAACTCTCATCTCCTAAAGGGAGATTGTAATAAACTTTGACTCCTAGGCGCTCAAGAAAGATTTTCATAATAGCAATAGACGTGACTCCATCCGCATCTTTATCACCCACTATATAAAAAGCCCGATGATTGTCGCATCCTTGTCGAATTAAATCAACGGCCTTTCCCATATCTTTAAAAATAAATGGCGAGATCGTTGTATAAAAATCTCCATTAAAAAAATAAAAAATCTTCTGAGAGCTCATAGGAGACTGTGTAGTAAAAGCTTTCAAAACCAGAGGGTGTACAGAAAAAAATGATGCCTGTTTGTCATCGATGGTTTCCTTTGAGTCTAAATCCATCCTAAAAACCTTTCATTATACCTTATTGCTCTTTAATCACATCAAGAACTTCTTCTACCCTCATTTCTAGAATATTTGCAATCACATCCTCGGTGAAGCCATTTGAGCGATACCTTAAAATAGCATCTTTTTTAGCTTGAGACACTTTTTGATTTCCAGAAAATGATTGGGAAGAACTGGAGCTGATTCGAGCTCCCGCCTTCACCTGTGAGGAATGAATATTACTTCTATTAACAGCTTTTTCAATAGTTTGAGGATCATCCAAAACACCGAGAAGGTTTCTAATCCGAGCTTCTGCCAAGTCTAGTCGGTCATTAGCCCCAGAGAGCTGTTTTAAACGCCCCTGAATGTCTTGAGAGAGCCCCTCGACCTCATGAAATCGACTCAGCATATCGTCAATTTTATCTTCCCCATCACGCACTTCTTCCAAGCGGAGGGAAAGCTGCTGTATTCTTTCATTAATGATCTCAGTTTTTTTAAAGCCTTTTTCAACATCTACTTTAAAAGCATTAATCTCATTGGTGATTTCAGAGATGGTACTATTATTGATTTCAATTTTTTGAATCATATCAGTCAGCCTCGCCTCTTTAGCCTCGATGATATGGCTTTTTTCCTGTAGTTGATCATAAAGTTTATTCAAGTGGTTAATTTTAGCTTCAATCTGAGCAATATCTGCCGATTTTTTATTGAATAATTCAATACGTTCATCTGTTTCTTTAACCCTGACAATAGTTTGATTAATCCTAGTATTTAAGAGTTCAATTTCATTTTTTTTAGCATCAAATTTTCCAATTTCACTAAAAACAACCTCGATCTCTTTTTTAATGCGCTGATGATTTTTTTCTACATCCAAGAAAATTTCTTTTTGTTTATCAATTCTCTTCATCGTTACGTCAAGATCCGCAAGCTCTTGGAGAACTTTAGATAATTTTTTATCATTCCTGTATTGGCCGAGTTTAAATGCTAAGTCATCCATCTCAATTCTGAGAGTATCCACAGTCCCTTGCGCTTCCTCGTAACGGTCATTTAAAAGGAGTTCTAGGTTATTTCTCTTTGCATTGAGGTCCTTATCAAAAGAAAGCACTGAACTATGAAATTCTTGCTCTAGGGTACGAATACGCTCTTTAATTTCTTTAATGCTATCTTGTTGAATATCCGTGATTTTATTTCTGGATTTATCAATCGTATCTTTCAACTGAGAAACCTCACCATTGAGGTTATAGACAATTCTTCTTGTTTGATCCTCGAAATCTTTTTGTAATTTACTGAGATCTTCCTTAAGATTTTGATTCACTCTCGATATATCATCATGATAAAGGCCATCCAAACGAGAGATTCTCCCTGATAAGTCTTCCAGTTGATTGGAGAGCATATCGGCATGTGACGTAATCCTCTCAGTGATCATTTTTTCTTTATCCAAGAGAGAGGTTTCAACATTAGTGATAGTGAGGTTCAGCTGATCCGACATTTCTTCAAAATTGCTTTGCAAAGAAAGACGATTTTTACGGATCTCACTTTCTAAATTGTACCTTGAATCTTCCAATGTTTTACTTATAGTCTCTAGTTTTAGCTTTTCATCGCCAATAAACCCATCAATTTTTTGTTGATTACTCTCTTTTAAAGAAGAAAGAGATTGATGATTATCTAAGATCAAAGATTCAATTTTAGAGTCATACTCAATGACCAAGTGGTTAAAATTAAGTTTAATATCTTCAATTTTATCTGTTAAGTCTTTTTCTATCTCAGCAACAGTCGATGCGCTTTGGAGCTTAATTTGCTCTATTTCATGGGTAAAATAATGACTTTGCTCAGGGAAAACCTCTAACTGGATCTTTCTTTCTATTTCTCCTTTAAAGTTATAAAGGTCATCCAAAGCTCGGTGCATATCATTCATAATAGATTTTTTTTGAATCTCAGCATCTTCTTTAAGCTCGTTGAGGCGGCGAGAACTCTGATCGTAAAACTCTTCAATATATTTTTTAATCTTCTCATTAACATTGGATGACTCATTGTTAAAAGTCTTATGGTACTGCTCAATAAACGAATTAACTTCATCTTTTTTAGCATTCAGTAGAGAGTTAACATCACTCACCTGTTGGTGCACCAAGCGATCAAGCTCTCCTGCACTCCCCTCTATAAACTGGAACTGTTGTTTCATATGTGCATCAGATGTTAACTGAATATCTATGATTTTTTGATCATACGCTCGTTGAAGAGAAGCTTTTAAATCGTTAATTTCAGATGCGCTGCTCTGAATACTCTGATTCTGATTAAACATAAAGTTTTGAATTTCTTGAGTTTTTAACTCTATATAATCCTGAATCTGGCGATCGGCATTTTTATGGCTTAAAATAAAGCTTTCAACTTCTCCAGAACATTGCACTAAAAGTTGAGAGATTTCTAGAGATAAGTGTTGTTTCATTGCTTCAATATCTTGGGCTTTTAAACGAACCATATCTTCAATTTGAGTCATAGAAATTTTATTTTGTGTAACCATTTGTTCTACTTGGTGGGTGAACGCTTGTTCAATGGAATATCTCGTTTCTCCTAACTCCCCAATATGTTCTTCTATTCGAGATGTCTGGTTAGAAATAAATTGGTCTAGAGCGTACTGCTTTTCTGTAAAAGTAGCTTGAAGTTGAGATTCAGATAATTGATAGCTATGATCAAACTTCATAACGATCTGAGTAAATTCCTCCTCCCTCTCTTGAATAAAGGTTTGAATTTGCTCTTGTTTGGAGTTAAAAAGTAACTCCAAATCTTTTTCAAGATTTTCTTGACTGGCATGGCTATAAACAATTTGATCTTTAATGAAAGATGTTCGTTCAAGAACAAATAAGGATATTTCTTCCGTTTTTGAATTCATAAAATGGCTGAGCTC